>RJWJ010003443.1:0-14943 GCA_004363605.1 Indri indri | reverse complement strand
CTTGCCGTGAACTAGGCTGATGCCACGGCACTCGCCCCAGGCAAGAGAGTGAGACTCTGTCTCAAAAAAAAAAAAAAAAGAGGTAGGAAAAAACAGGGCAAAAAAAATGAAAAATAACTGAATTTGTTCCAACCATAAGTACACTCAAAAAGGAAAGGATAAGCCACCTGAATATTGAAAAAGCAACTGATTTATGTATGTGAGCCCAAGAAAGAAATTATATGAAAATAAAGTAAAACATTTGTTGTACTTTCCAGAAAGCGTTTGCTTAATGGAAATGTTTTCCGATTTCATTTTTTTGCCCATATATCTTTCCCTTAGGAAAAAACATACTACAGCTAAGACTGCTATGTAAATCGGCTACTCCTGAGCAAAAGGTAGGCTTCCAGAATATTAAAACCAAGGCTTGACTCAAGTATTTTCTTTTCCAACCCTCATCTTTTATACATGAAAAACACGAACTCAGAAAAATGAATGGATTTGACCAAGTCCACAGAGTTGGCAAAAAAGCTGAAAGCAGATCCCTAATCTTCTGTTTTCTAGTTCAATCACCATTCCTTTATACCATGGTGTCCCCCAATTTTTAATAAAAGTAACAAATAAAAATTGAAAAATAATAGAAAAATGCTAACAAATATTTCTAATGCTAAGCACTTACTCTGTGCCACGCATGTTTTTAAGTACATTATATAAATTAACTCATTTGATATTAAGAATTACCCTCTGGTTGTATTATGATCCCCATTTTACCGAGGAGGAAACTGAGGCATGGAGAAGCAAAGTACTCACCCCAAGAATCTTAAAGAATAAGCGGTAGAGCCACTATAATAGCCAAGCAGTTTAACTCTAGAGACCAAATTCTTAACCACAAATAACTAATAGAATACAGAAACTAGAATTGTTATTCAAAATTTGAAAGGGCATCAGCTAGAGGATTAAACCTCCTTTGGCAACATAAAAGTGAAACCTATGATAATTAAAACAGAAATAGGGATCAACTTAAAACTAAAAATAGCAACCTGCTTAAAAGAAAAATCCTTACCTAATTAGTAGAACAAACTTAAAGCTTTGTAAGTATCTAATTTCACACGAATCATCTAAATAGAGGGCTGCATTCTTTAGTATGCTAACTGAAATCATGCTCATCTATAATTAGAAATTATTCTTATCTATTCATTAAAGAAATCTCTCTTCTAGGCAATTCTTGGTTAGCCTATTTTTCAAGTAACAAAACAAATTTCTACTGCTTCTCTAACTGATCCAAATTAATATGAACTACCTAAAGACACTAGTAACCACCCAAATTTCCAAATCCAGTGGAAAAATTGCCTTACCTTGCCAAACCTTTCTGCAGCCTTTGACCCTGTTGCTTCCTCCCTGCTCCTGACACTTTTCCCTCTCTTGGCTTCTGTGACATCACTCCCTGAGCCCTTGCCTGGCCTTTCAAACCACTCCTTCTCTTTAGCAGGTTCCTCCTCATAAATTTGATTGTTAGAGGTTTGTATTCCCAAAGTTATGTTCTTGCTGGGTTCTCCCTGCTCCCTATCCCCACATTCTGCTTGAGTAACCGCAGCCACACCCACAGCTTCCACTACTTCCAAATTCCAGTCTCCCAACTAGTTCTCTCCTCTATGCCCCACATATATCCATGGAAATACTTCGAATTCAGCATAATCAAATCTAAGTCCCTTATATTTCACCAGAAATCCTATTCACCATGCTGTATTCCTTATTTTGTTTAAGGGATTCCCCCAGTCAACAAACTCAAACCTTGAATCACCTAAGAGTCCCTCCTTCCCTCCCAGAGTCCATCCAGCTAGGTCATAATTGCTGTGAATTATACTTTTTAAATTTCTCTTGAGTCTTCCCCTCTCAGACCATCTGGAGGTCACCTTCATCACCATGTTTCTCCTCATGCCAAAAACTGTCCTAGATCAGGTTCTGCCAGAAGTAGACCCTGGGAGACCCTGGGCTACTTCCATATAAAAAGAAAAATCTGAAATGTGAGTTCAAGTAGTTTTTTGAGAAGTGATCCCAGGAAGCAAACGTGTGTGGTGGGGAGGGGTATGGAAGAATGGCAGGGATGGGAAGGAAGCCAACACTGGTACATTAATGATCAGATGACTGCTCTGAGGAGGAGGGCTCCATCCCACTGGGAATCTCACAGAGGCTGTACAGAACATGCCTCAGATTTGTCCCACGCCAGGGTTGAAGGATCTGAGACGTTTATCCATTGTTGTTTAAGGGCTGCTCCCAAAAGTGTTAACTCCTGGCACTTCGGGACTGCCTCATCATAGTTTTGTAAACTTGCAGTTGCTGAGACTTAATAGCTATTGTCTCATACAGGATCAGTGACTACCAAGAGAATATGAGAGGGATACTGGCAGGACCTGCCACAAAATCCTTCCAAGGCTCCCATAGGCTTTAGATAAAATCCAAGTACCTCTATACAGCCTGTAAAACAGTCCATGATCTGTCCTCTGCTTTCCTCTCCATGTTATTTCCCAGTCTTTCTGGTCTAGCATTTGTGTGCCCTAGTCCTGTCGACCTACCCACAATTTCCAAAACGCTAATGTTCTTGCTACCTCTGTGTTTTGTACTTACTATTCCCTTTTCTCAGAATATCCACCTCTACCTCCCAACTCTATTTCACTCTAGCTAGAATATCTCGACTTTTTGACAAGATACAGCTCTTTGATCCCTTCCTCTCTCAAGCCTTCCCTCAACTCCTTACACCCCAATTGAGCACTTCTATCTGTTCCATCTCTCTTATCAAATTGCACAGTAGTTGTCTGTCCACATGGCTAGACCAGACTGCCAGTGTGAGCTCCTGACAAGCAAGGACTGTGCTTGATTTATCTCTGTTTCCCCAGCACCAAGCCCATGCAAGGAAGAGAAATAACAGGAAAAATACCACAAATAATTCCTGAGAGGGCTATATATATATATATCATGTAAAATAAATAATAAGTATGCAATTTAAATTGTAAACAAAACCTCCAAAAGGAATCATCTGGAAAAAAATATAGTAATTTTCCCTTTAATACATGCCTTTTGAAAAAATTGCTTATTAGGATTTTTCACCATACCCATGGGCTGTAAATCAACTTAGTTCACTCTGCTTCAGCTTCTTTAGCTATGTGCCTCTTTATCAGCACTGATTTCCTTAAAGGGAATCTGATGCTTAAGAGATCCTAGCAAGGAGCCCCTGAGAATAAATGCTCAACATATACACTCATGGATATTTTGTGACCACACTTCAACTTCTCAAACTCAAGGTCTCTTTTATGTGCCTCACAGTGAGCTGCCTTCACATTGAACCCAAATCGATGCCCCTAGAAAGAAGAAACAGGTGATAAAATTACCTTCCTAAGACTTGCTTTACAGGCCCCTCACGGTCGCCTGCTTCTGTCCTCCTACAGGGGATTCTTGCCAGCTTCAGTGCTGGTGGGCAGAAAGCCCACGTGGCATGGGGTGGGGGAGTCCCACTCATCACCTTTGACTGGATCCATCATAAGCAATGTATTTATATGTGAATGTACCCAAACCTGAATGACGATTAAATTCAGACTCTGGATTTTTTGGAGACAGGAGAGGATGAAAAGGAGAAAGAAGTAATAAACTAGAGGCATTTAGTTCATCCAAAATTGACTCAACTTACATTGATGTGAAAACTAAACATATTATAGCTGTCTTTGACCTGGGATATCATGACAATAATATTGTGACAGTTGCTGGGCAGCTGTTGTTTGAGATTTTGCAATTCATTGATCACTGTCACCATGTCTGTTGGAAATGAAATTGCCTTCGGTCCGTGTGGACATGATTTCTGCTCTTACTCTCCTGGCCCTCCTTATCCCGTCATTTCCCAATATGCAGGAAAAACAACCCCAGTGGCTTTTCCTTGTTGAAAGTTTTAACACTGGGTGTTGCCTCTCATAGTCTATGTTTTGGGTTTTGCCCCGGCCAACACTGGGATTCCTTCATCTGAGGTGATAGGAATCTACAAATACAGTAACAAGGCAATCTGTTACAGCGGAAAGCAAAGAAGGAAACTTGGAACGTCCTACTCGTAAGTCAGGTCTGCATTTATGTTTTATTTCATATTTTCAGACCCACTGCAGGCAGCCAAGGAGTTGCTATTCAAAATGTTTTGCTGACCTCATAAGGAGCAAAGTAAATAGACTTTCTATCCCAATGACGTCAATGCTGAAGCCAGTGTCTATGTTCTTTTATATTTTGTGAGATTTTTGTGTATATTACTTCCAATTCCTTGTGCTCATGGGCAGAGTTCTGTTTTGGTGTAAACTGATACCAGTCTTTGCAGGCTACTGTTTCTCACAGTTTCTTTACACCGGCTATAAAACTAAGAATAACAGAGGATAAAAAGGTAACATGGTGGGTGTGGGGACAGTGCTGAACTTCCCTTTCCATTCCTACACTCTTTGGTACCCTTTCTCTGGAGTCCAGGTTCCAGGGCTGTTTCATGGGCAAAACCTTGTCCTTAAAGGTTTGGGCTACCTAATCAAGCAATCCCCAATGTATAACAACAGCTAACAGTAAGTTCAACAAATATTCTTTGAGTACCTCTTAGGGGCAAGTTATAACTTTTCTAAGAAGGTTCACTTCCTTTTTCTGTTCTTTTTTTTTTTTTTTTTTAATTTCACCATTCTTTTGAGGAAAGGAAGGACAGGATTTTAATTCACATTTTACCATCCGAGAAATTATGATATAAAGAGGTTTTACACTTTACCTGTCAGCAAAAAGCAAGTCTATGAAAGGACTAGAATAAAACACAAGTCTAATAACAGAAAGTCCAGTGTCCTTTCCCTTGTCCTTCCTGAGCTTATACCAAATTCCACCTTATAACAAATAGAGGTAGAGAGAGAGTCCGGTCACAGAGGTTCTCAACGTGGATCTATGCCCATGGATGAATGTAGGAGGTCCTGAGTCTCCTGAAACTGTATTCAAAAGGTTGGTATACATGCCTTTTTTGGGGGGAAAGTCAATAACTCCAAAATGGTTAAGAATGATTTAAACTTTGTGATTTATATTACATATTCTTGAAATAACAAAGCATCCTCGATTATGCATGGGACCTGATATTTCTCTTTCCTGGTCAACTCAAATGTACCTTATTACAATTATCCATGTATAGCAAGCCACCTACAAACTCAATAGTTCAAAATAACAACAATGATCTAATGTTCTCACAGATCTACAATTTGGGCAGGGCTCAGCAGACATAGCTCATCTCTGCTCCATGTTATGTCAGCTGGTGTGGCCCAACCAGCTAGAGAAGCTGTTTGCAAGGTGGCTCTCATGCATGGCTGGCTCTTGTTCCTTTCTATAGGAGCCTTTCTGTGGGGTAGGTGTAGCTTCTTCACAGCATGATGGCTGTGTTCCAAGAGCAACCATCTCAAGAAAGTGGAAGCTACCAATTTCTCAGGGCCTGCACCAAGAAAATGATACAGTGTTACTTCTACACATGCTATTGGTCACCCAGTCACAAGAGGATTCAAGGGGAAGAGACACAGACTCTGCTTCTTGATGGGAAGAGTGTCAAAGGATTTTGAGGCCATGTTTTAAAACTGCTACATACCCCTCATCCTTTTTCTTCCTGTGGTTACTCCATTACTATTCTCTCTCTCTCTCTCTCTCTCTCACAGAGCTTTTCTGTGTTAGAAACCAAGCTCTGACATTTCTCCTATTTCTCGTTTCCCAGGCCAAGTTTGTAGCTGATCCAACCAATTGGCTGGCCCCTCTCTGGTTACACCTGGCTCTTTCTTAGCTGCAGGTGTCCAACCCTTGCAAAATTCCTTCCTTCCTCACTGCTAGAGTCACATGAGGCACTGTGTTGCCTGCTTGCTGAAAGAAATGCTAGCCAATACCTTTAGGGGGACAGTGGTTGTGAGCTCTGTCTAAAGAAGGAAAGATAAAAGAATATGCACAGTGTGAAGCAAGAAATGGATGCTGACCTTTTCCAATATCACTTCATGAACTGCCAGGTGCATTTAGAGCATTCCCAATTCTGCCTGCTCCCAGTCACCAACCAAACTCCTTACCCTTTGAAAAGTAAAAGTTATTCAAAATTTCAAGGAAATGCCAACCAGTGCTGACATTATTTTCATTACTTTCCCCTATTCTCCTTATTAATTAAAATGACTGATCCATAAAATTGGTTATCAGCGCTGATACATTCTCTGATACTTTCTGCCTCCGGCTCCCACAGCAGGTTTTTGGAAATGATCTGCTTTTTCTCTGCAGCAGAGGTGATTAAAAAGACCACCAGCTGAGGAGAAAAGCTCCAAGGCCAGGCCTGAGGGGGCTATATGCTACTACTATTCAGAAGATCAACCTGGCATCCTGGAAGTTTTACCTACATTCTAACCTATCCACTATCTCCCATCCATCAGCACACCAGGAACCCTCTGTTCTCAGAGCCTAGCATTTCTTTTGCTTGGGACATCTCTCAAAAAGCCACATGGCTGTTTTCTATTTCTTGACATAAGGCCTCACATCTTTATCTATATAGCACCTTTTCAGTGAACCTGCCCTAAAAGCCCCATATAAAATTTACAAACAACTATACACACACACACACAACTTCCTATCATTGCTATCTCCTTACAATTTCCTCACCACTCACACTATCTAATTTATGACATATTTTACTTATCTATTGCCTGTCTCCTTTTCTACAATGAGAACTTCATGAAGGCAGCATTTCTTTATGTCTTGTTTACTGCTGGGCCTAGAACAGTACCTTGTACCAAGTAGATGTGCAATACATGTTTATTAATAAATAGCTGAATAAATTATTAATCCAACCTGCAACTGTCTCCACATGGTGCTAACAAGGGGTTCCCAGTCACACTGTCTGCCCTAAAGGTAGAGAGCTATAGACCTGGCTCTAACAGCCACCCCCCTCTATATTAGTTTCCTACTGCTACTTTAACAAATTACTACACACTAGTGGCATAAAATAACAAAAGTTTATCATACAGTTCTGTAGGTCAGAAGTCAAACATCAGTCTCAATGGGCTGCAACCAAGATGTTCATGGGGCTATGTTTCTTTCCAAAGTTTCCAGGGGAGAATCCTTTTCTTTGCCTTTTCCAGCTTCTAGAGGTCATCCACGTTCCTTGGCTTGTGGGCCTTTCCCCCATTAAAGACAGCAACATCACATCCCTCTGACTATTCTTCCTTAGTCACGTCTCCCTCTCTTTTTCTGTCTCCCTTTTGAAGAATTACATTGGGCCCAGTGGGATAAAATCTCCCTATTTTAAGGTCATCTGATTAGCAACCTTCATTCCCCTTTGTCCTAGAACCCAACTCAGTCACAGATTGACGGATGATGACATAGACCCCTTGGGGGAGCAGGCATTATTCTGCCCACATCATCCTCCTGAGCAATCTAAGAAGTGCTGAGGGTTCTCTCATCAGTTTGCTAGCTGTGATGTGTCTTATCCAGACCCACAGTTAGTCCTTCCATGTGGTCCTCTCGTTAGTCCTTGTTGAGGCAGAGTACAAACTTCCCTGGACTGAGAGGCAGAAGGCATTCTGCTTAAGACTCTGGCTGAAGCTGTTGCTCTTATAGCCTGGATGACTGATTCGGTCACAATCACTGAGACTCCGTCTTCTCAACAGAGAAGTGGAAATAACCAAACCTACTGACAGGGATACTGTAAAGATGAAGTGTGGAGAACTGGTTATGAAAGTTCTGCTCACATCAAACTCCACACAGTGTAAGGAATCATTATCACGACAGAGATCTCTAGCACCAAGGATACCCCAACGTTAGTACTGACAGTGGTTTTGATTGTTTTGCTCCTTGAAAGAAATTAGACAAATTATCATTTGCATACTTTAGAAAAATTTAAAAATTGAAATTGACAGTGCCCCCTACAGTCCAAATCCTGTATTACCAATACCTGGTTGGACAGGTGTCGTGCAGACAAACCAATTGTGAATATGAATTTGGTTTTTCTAGTTGAAGTTTCTTCATATATTTGTCCTCAAAAAACAACATTGGGAAACAGGTAATCCTCACCTTTATTTGATAATCTGAGAAACAATCACTGCAGTTATTTGTATATTTCCTTCTAGGCCCTATAACGGGGGGAGGGTGTTGGGGGGCAATGTATCTCCTTCACTTTTGTAATTCTGGTGCCCAGAATCTTGCCTGGCAGAGATGCCTAATGAATATTTGTTAAATTAATGTATGAGCGAATACATTAATGATTAATTAGAGATGCACATTAATAACTTATCCACGATGCTGATACATAATTATTATTCCCTCTCCATCTTCATTTTCCAGTCACTTATTAATCCCACACCTTGGTTCCTAATATCAAGGGGAAACTGGCCTTTGCCTGACCTCTGGAAAGTAGTCCCTACAATTCTCTCTTTTTTAAAGCAATTTCTTCAGTTTCTTCTGCTTCAGTTTATGCTACCAGTTACCACTCTTATGATCAAATATTTCTTCCTAAAGGTCCCCTAAGAAGGATACTACAGGGAAGATTGTGAACTTCTTATTCAAGCACAAGAAGTGAAGATGTGCAACATGTTTAAGCGGGTCCTTCCCCTAAGGAAGGCGTAACAATTGCTTCTGTGGGGCCATGGGAGCATTTCCTTGAGGCTGAGAAATGTGCTTCATGGATAAAGATCTGATTGTGAATCCTGGGGTCTCTGGAGGACCTTGCCTGAAGGAGGGCTCATATCAGAGGGGTCAGTGACTAACACACCATCAGACATGTTCCAATAAATCAAAGGATTATACCAATCCCAGAATCTGCTTTTGTGAGGCTCAAGGTATAATCAGTTTAAACCTCCACAGGGTAGATGAGTCACACATTGGAACAAGACAGTGGGAGCTGGGCCCTTGCTGATTCTATACTGCCTGATTTACCAAGTGGAAAGAAAGGCTTTTCTAAGCTAAGTGAGTCTTTGATCATTGCACATTTGTGTCCAGTACTTGGGATAGGACAGTGGAGTTGGGGGGGATAATAAGTGCCCTTTTTTCCCCCTTGAAACTGCAAGATTTATGAAAAAGAACCATGTGAATAGCCCACTGCAAATAGAAAACACTACTAATTTGATTGAGAAGTTGAAGGAATAAGACATATTTGCATTGGCTTTCACCTAAAATACTCTTCAACACGCTTGAATCTCTGACTGGGGGGAGGGGGGTGGGGAACGGGTAACATAACCTAAATATTTGTACCCCCATAATATGCAGAAATAAAAAATAAATAAAAATAAAAGACAATGGAAAGAGATCTTGGCAATGTGAATTTTGCTAGCAACAAAAAATTCCAATTCGACAACCAATTCCACAATAATCATTTTGCCACATTCACAGCATATATCTCTGGATTCACCCAAACCTAATAATGCAAAGGTAGCATTTAAAACTATTTCCACTTTAGGTACCCACTGAACACTGAGATGGCCAGGGCAAGTAATATACTCTAGGTGGGAATGAATGGCTAGTCCACTGTTTTTCACCAACCTACCAGAGATTCTGGTGCAGAAAAAAAATAGTTTCACAATAAAATATTAATTTAACTCTGTTAGAGAACTATGTTAAAAAACTAATTCATGTTCATTAAATGTTTTCTGGAGTTATGTTTCAATTATCTACAGATTCATCTAAATTTTCTAAACTCGTGTATTTTCAACTAATCTAACCTCTTATTTTAAGAGCTAAATAGAAATCTAATTAGTAAATGATGAAATATGTTTCGGTCATCTGGATTTTTATTCAATCTTATTTATATTAATTCATATGTTTCCCCATAATTTTCATCAAAATTCACTTTTATCAAGATGAATCTTTCCTATAATTTTAATGAAGGCTCTAAAATATATATACACACACAGAGACAAAGAATTTTGGGACGCAAATGCCAACTTTTCCTAGCACAAGGTCATAGTTAATGAACTGGTTTCAAAAATAAATAGAAAGAATGGAGAGCAATATATTTTAAATTATAGTGGCATTTCTTGCCTCTTCTTTTAAAATTTTCTCTCCATAACTTGGGTTTTTGTCACAGAAATTAGGTTAATAATGCTCTCTATTTTTTATTTTAAAAATAATTTAGGAATTATGCTTTTATGAAGAACTTTGAACTCAAGATTTCACATGTTGAAAAGAAAATTTATGCATGTATACATGTTTCAATTACTTATAGATTTGCCTAAATTTTTAAAATTCATATGTATTTCCAACTAGTATAACCTCTTATTTACTGCAGTTTTAAGAGCTAAATAGAACTCTAATCAACAAAAAGTAAGTTTCATCATCTAGACTTTTCTTCCCTTATTGACACCAATTTAAATCTGTGATGCCCCCAAATTTTCCTTAGCAAATTCAGGTAATAATTCAGCACAAAGGAAGTAAAGACTTCCAGTTGCCAGTTACAAAATTATAATCCACAAATTGTCTTGTCTATTCATGTATGTTCAAGATCTTTCATACGGGATGGAGCAGCAGTAATGACATTACTTTGGCAGAGCCCACGAATCTCCAGGAATATCTGCTCTTCTGGGATTTTCCACACCTTGCTCTGGTGCAAACATTTCCTTGATGGTGAGAACTACAATTCACCAACCGAAGGAAGTCTTGCAGAGAAATATCAGCCCGCTCACATCTTCACCTTCAGGGCAGTTCCAAAGCTAATGTTATTTAAAGATATACCAACACTCCTAAAGCAACCCATCAGAACCTAGAGTTTCTTCAAATGGTCCAGTCCAAAGACCTTCCTTGTTCTCCATCTCAAAGTACAGGTGCAGTGGGATTCTCTCAAACTAAATACTATTGTGATGCACACCGTCTGGGGCATGGACACGCTTGAAGCTCTGACTCTGGGTAGGGCAAGGGCAATATGCGTAACCTAAACATTTGTACCCCCACAATATGCTGAAATAAAAAATAAATAAATAAAATAAAACACTAAAAAAAAAAAAAAAGAAAGAAAGAAAGAGGTGATGGTGAAGGCCCAGAAAGTCCCCACCTGAGTTACAAGAATAATTGTACCAATGGAAATCTGACAGCCTCCATCTGCCGAATAACTTATTGAAAACCAATCAACCAAAGACCACTGATTATTCTGAGGTTTTTTAAAAAATATATGAGGTCTTTTTTTTTTTAATTTTTGGAAACTTGACTTCTATTATTTAAGATGGCCCATTCCACAACAATGGTTCATAATTAAATCTATTTATTTAGACAGCCCACAGTTCCTGATAAAAGGCCATCTGCGACATTTTCAAATTAAGGCTTTTTCCTACAATGAACATTATTATTAACAATGTGAAATATTGAGGCTTTGGAAGGGAAGTATAATCAAAGACCACAACATAAAATTCCATTATCACGGTGTCTGGTTTTGTCTCTGCTTTTTCAATTTAAAGAGAAAGAACTAGAAGCAAATGCAATAAGTACTGAGGCATAAAGGATGGGGGAATGGAATTGCTGAGTTAGACTGCAAACATTTCAAAAGCAAAGGTACTGCCTCTGTTTTCTCTTTATCTTATGTCTGCAGAACACAATGTGTAATCTACACTGTGTCCTATTAACACAGGGTATCAAGATGAAGAGGGAAAAAAAGCAAACAAGCCAAACTCCCCTTCAGAACCACCACCCCCACCTCAGCATCCCTCTACCTTATTTAGATGCCCATTCATGAGTTGTTTGAGTCCCCTCCCCAATATAACACACCCAGGCCTGCCCATTACCACTGCCAGGGTGTACAGGTTGTCTACTGCACAAAGATACTCAGCTGAAGGGGGCATGTGAAAGCCAAAACCCAGCCCACAGTTACCAAGAGAATCAGCTACTAGCACCCAGCTGGAAAGGCCTCTTTCATGGCTGTGTGGACTGCTGTGTGCCCTGGTACACGGCTGCATCCATCCAAAGGGGGGACCACTCTTTCCTGTTTTGCATAAACAATGACATTACTTATCCACTGCCCATGTTTCCAAATTTTCACACTCACTCTCCCCACAAATGAGCAGACATTAAAATGGACTATCCTGAGAGTTTATTCTTAGACTAAATTTTCCAGATGTTGAAGACTAATGCTAGGAGTAAAGACAAGTCTATATCTGAGTGAAGGCTCCCATCTTCCTTTATGAATTAGGGAAGGTAGAATGAGCTAGGCTGCTGCCACTTGAGAAAAGGCCCTGCTACATATTTCTCTCTGGCCTCTTCCTTCATTTTCTTATTGGAACTTCCTTTCATGAGGCTAGAAAGTAAGTCAGACCAGGGGCTACCCCATCTGAGAAGACCTGGTACCCGTGTCTCTGGTTTTGTATTTGACTCCTATTGAAGGTTGGGGATTTTTGCCCCCAGCCTGAGAAGACCCAGAGTGATGCCCCTGCCAGCTCTACCTGAGCGGGTAGGATACATGTGTCCCTGGTCTTAGGGTTGCTCCTGCTGCCTTGCTGCCAGGCTCACCCTGGGGAGGCTTTTCCTCATCTTGAAAATGGGAGTCTTCCAGAGCCAGGTTCGGATGTGGGCCTGCAGGTGAGTGGGGGATAGTGTGAAAACAAAGAGGAATACTAGGTCATTCTGATCCTTAGCCCATTTTCTAGCTTAAACAGAAGTTCTTCATGTGATCTGGTATATTTTGTTAGGATCCCACATTTGCTACTAGTACTCATAGTATTTAAAAAATGTACATTTCCCTTGAAAATTAAGATGGCAATGAGATATCACTTCGCACATATTAGAATGGCTATTATCAAAAAGACAAAAGATAGCAAGTGTTAGCAAAAAATGTGGAACACTTGCATACTGTTGGTGGGAATGCAAATTAGTAAAGCCATTATGAGAAACAGTATGGAGATTCCTCAAAATATTAAAAACAGAACTACCATGTGATCTAACAATCCTACTCTTTGGTATATATCCAAAGGAAATGAAAATGGAATCAGTATGTCAAAGAGATATTTACATTCCCACGTTCATTGCAGCATTATTCACAATAGTCAAGATATAGAATCAACTTAAGTGTCCATCAATGGATGAATGGTAAATAAAATGGCGGGTGGGGGGTGTATAAACACACGCAATGGAATTCTCCTCAGCCTTAAGAGAAGAAAATCCTTGCGTTTGTGACAACATGGATGAACTTGGAGGACATTATGTCGAGTGAAATAAGCCAGGCACAGAAAAACAAATACTGTACCACATGATTTCACTTATATGTGGAATCTAAAAAAGTCAAACCCATAGAAACAGAGAGTGGAATGGTTATGAGGGGCTGGAGGCAGGAGGATGCAGATTTGGGAGACGGTGGTCAAAGGATACAAAACTTCAGTTAGGAGAAATAAGTTCAAGAGATCTGTTATACAACATGGTGACGATATTTAATAACAATATATCATATACTTGAAAATCACTGAAAGTAGATTTTTAACCCCACCTTGTGTACTGTTCTGCCTGAGCTGTCATGTTGGAAGACCATCAGCTAAAATAATCCCTTATAAAATAATTTAATCACATGGCACACTATAGGCAATAACTAATCTAACCAATTTGTACAGAGGTTAGACCCTGAAATTCTTGAATTGTAGCAAAACTAGGTATGCACATTTACAGCTATTGATAGCACAGGGTCTATTGGAATGGACAAGATTGAGAAGGAATACCCCAGGAGACATAACCAGGACAGACAGTAAATCCCAGGGGTTCTGCTTTGGGAGGGGGAAATGCCATTCTTTTTTATTTTTTAATTTTCCTTGGTTAAAGGCAATAAAAGATTACCCAAGAGAATTAGCTCTTACTGACCAGCTGGGAAGCCTTCCTATTTGTGGACTGATTTGCAAATGCCAGAGGTATCTTTGCCATCATTGAGGAAGCTGCCCCAGCTGCTTTGATACCTTTTTCCAATCACACACACTCAACACATCAGCTAAATCAAGTCAGGGAAAGTGGTCAGAGTTACAGTGATGGTGGTAAAAGTGGCTGCCATGTTTATGGGCCTGCTACTAGTTGGATAGACCTTTCCACCTTGGCCTGGTCACTTCATTTCCAGAGGGGGTTGATGTTAGTGGACATCATCTGAGTGACTGGTGTTTGCCATCAAGATCAGGAGTACCAATTTGATGGTAAGTACATGTGGTGCACATATAGTAGCAACATTCATCCATTCATCGGGTGTCAGGCAGGTGGGCGGGGGGAGGAGGGGATGGGTACATTCACACCTAATGGGTGCGGTGCGCACCATCTGGGGGGTGGACACACTTGAAGCTCTGACTCGGGTGAGGCAAAGGCAATACATGCAACCTGAACATTTACACCCCCATAATATGCTGAAATAAAATAATAACAGTAATAATAATAAAAAGATCAGGAGCAGCCCAGCTCAGGGGACTGACCCTTGTCTGAGTTCTGAGAGAGTTACTATGCCACAGAGCTGGCTGTTGAAGGGAACTGAGGAGGTCCTTTGGCCCAGCGTGCCTACGCCCTAGTGCAGGAACTCCCTCCACGACACCCCCCGCATTATGTCAACTGACCTCCACTTGAACACTTCTTCCAAAAGCAACCCCTTTTCACTTTAACAGAACCAGCTTCTCCTCTATTCGCCTACACTAGGAATTAGAATGAGAGTAGCTCCCATTTATTAAACACTTACTATGGACTTTCCATATATGAATTTATTTAATTCCCACACCAACCCTGTGAGATAGGGATTACCCCTACCCTTTTTCAAGTGAGGACTAGACCCACAGAGTGAAGAAACTTGCCCAAAGTCACACAGTTGAACAAAATTTGCACCCAGGTCTGCTCAACTCCAGCACCCTGTTTGTAATCACTAAACTCTACTTCTTGCTTAAGCACCCATCTGTGTCCAAATTACAATGAGGTATACATTCCAAAATTGAAATTTTAGGTGCCTGGAAATTCTGTAATTTCATTAGTTATATTAAC
>RJWJ010003442.1:0-86282 GCA_004363605.1 Indri indri | reverse complement strand
TTTTCAATTACAAGCTGGAGATCCAAAACCTGAGAGCATTACTGACTTCCGGGGAGGACCAAGAGAATGCATTTAGGGCAGCTGCCAAGAGGGAAAGAAGAACGGGAGTTAGTGACTAAACTTTATAGAATGGCAGGACCACGATTATAATCGAAGGCATCTTTAAAGCCAGTCATTTGAATAAATGCAGACGAAAATGGTAACTAACTTCAATAGCTATTTAAGTGCATCTTGTGCTGATAACAGTGTCAGGTACTCAGTAATCTGTTTATAATTTATGTTGTCACTGTCTTTTGCGTTCACACAAACCAGAAGTTGAAGTTAGGTTGTTTCTGGTTGGCAGGAAATCAGAGGGGACAAGACCGGGATGGATCAAGTGTCTGGGTTGCAGAGTTTTAGGCCACACTCTAAGCCATGGACACCGAGCCTGCAAAGACAGAGGACGCTGTGCAGAGAGGAGACTGGGAAGGAAACACAGGCAGAGAGGACACCCTGGGAGGGCTCAGGGCCAGGCGCTGAGTTCAAAGAAAGCAGGAACAGACTCCAATCTTCCTCCAAACACTGGCCCAAACTTCTCCCTGCTGGATACATTTCCCTGAAGAATCCACCAGTGTCTAAGAGTTCATCTTGTTTCTAGAATACATTGAAAAGTGCCATCCTATGAACGAATGGCAAAAACTATATAATATAAATAGGATGCACTGAGTAGGAGGTTTATGGCTTATTTCTTAAACCACCACCACCGGCATTAACCGAGTAGCTATATTTCTCTCTTTTTTGCAGAAGACATAAATGGCAAATCCTAATATTTATAATTTCTAATATTTCATTATTCTGCTGTGAAGTTCATTCTGGGTTTTAAACAAATATACTAAAATACTAAATATTCTTTAATTGTACACATTCGAATTTGTGTTACTTTGGACCTAATTTGGCTGGAACAGGAACAGACTCAAAGTGCTCTGGAGTGAGCAGATTGCAGTCGTCGGAAAGACTTAGCTTTGGAAGGCAAGGGTGCTCCCGAGCTGCTCAGCGGAAGCGCTGGGGTCCCCTCACCTGCCCTGACGGCTCTGAGTCACTGCGATCCACCTGTGTTCCGAGGACCGCGTTGCTCCCACTCCATTAATCGAACTTGCCCTGCCCTTCTTCAAGCAACCAAACATGCTTAGAAATCTGCCGCGAGCATCCGCCCCTCGTTCTGGAATCCTCCAGGACCGCCTTCCACCTGCTCGTTCTGTCACTGTCGAGGCCACCCCTTCTTTATTTCTCGGGCTCTGTTGCTGCCCGTTTTTACCGTGCAGGAAGATGCTTGTGTCGGACGCCGTTACGCAGGGTTTGGAAGCGGCACCCTCACACCGTAAGAGGGAGAAAGTGCCCGGCAGGGTTGTCCTTGCGGAATCTTCCTGCCAGCTCCCTGCATCCAGACCGTGAGAAAGAGCAAGCATTCTTGAATCCCAGAAAATTAATTATTCGGGGAAGAAAAGATTTGGCTACGACACTGAAGATTTCCTGGAGAGACCCGGCTTTCCAAACGTCCTGGGGTAGGGAAGGAAACTGGAACACGAGCAACCAGTGAAAGTGGGCGCTATCCGCACACCCGGATCCTTCCCGACTAATGCAAACCTGCGCCTCCTGCCTCATTGCTCCCTCTACTCGCTTCTGACATCCTGAAGTTCGTTTGCCCGTTCCAGTCCCAAACTTATCCTTTAGGCTTGATAAATTCAATTTCTTTGGGTTTGAACCTCAAAATCATTAAATGCAAGTAAACATAATCTTCTACCTTATTGGACTCCTCAATATTTTAAGAAGCAGTCCATCGACTGCATTCTGATCTTCCTTTCTGCTGTTTTATTACAGCATTTCTCAACTCCCACCACTCTGTTTCTCTCTCTGTCTCTGTCTCTGTCTCTGTCTCTCTCTCTCTCTCTCTCACACACACACACACACACACACACACACACACACACAGTTGGATTAGTTCCAGGACAAGGACACTAATAATCTCATCTTATTCTGTATTCATTAGACCTCATTTTAAGCATTACGTTCAATCTAAATTTTAACAGGCGTATTAACAAATTGGAAAATGATGGAGAGTTCAAAAGTGCTCTAGAGGACCAGTTGAAGAAACTAGCAAGGTTTGACTATAAAAGAGTCCTTTTTAGATCCTTCGATTGTGATAAATCCCTAGTAATTTGACTATTCCAAATGGATCGATTTTAACAGTTCTCAACAATTTGATGGCATGTGCATACAGTGGTGGCCTACTTATTTGTACTCAATTCTCTGTATTTTTTAAAAGGGATTTTACTTTAGGCTACACATTTTTTTAAAACTAGAAAAATGAATTATTTTGGAAAAACGGTTTGACTATTACACTGAAGATTTCATGGAGATACTGCTTCCAATTATCTGATCACTTCAGATGGTCTGCTAACGTTAGATACAACCTCTTTATCAGCTGTGCATCGAAATCCCACGGCACTGCTTTCCATATTCAACAAAACCTCTCTTTGCATAGATACTTGCGTGTAAAAACAGAACATTCGTACTGAGGCCAGAGGGCCATAGAAGGTAATTATAGAGACAGCAAAATCCTTTTATGCTGGGAAAAATAAAAGGGTGTCTGGGTGTCTCATGAAATTTCAGAACCTGATTTCAAAAGGATCATACTAAAGAGGAGATAAAATTTAGCATGGTGGACTGCTCTACAGGATATATTTGTAAGTACGAGATTCTATAAAATAGTTGATAAAAACGAGAATGTTGGCTTGATATAAATGACTAGTGGATGCTGATTTCAACAGCAGGACTGCTGGGAGTGTTGGCAGGGTTTCTTCTAAGGAAAAAACAAACTAGTAAACACATATTCTTATGCCCGGCTTTCTGTACTTAAAACAAAAATTTACAGTCACCCCTAGATAAACAAATCTTCTAAATTGGGCAGTAGAAGATAATAGTTTTAAAGTATATTCTTTCATTTTATGTGTTTTGTGTGTGTACATGTATGCATATGTTTAGATAAGGATATATTATAAAATCAGACATTTTGGAATTCTTTGTTTCGAAAATTATGCATCACCAAGTTATTTGTTCCATCAGTTTATTAGTTGTACTGACTCCAGATTTGATTGATACAAGGTTTATCTGAAGCATTGCTAATCTTGATTTGATGGAATTTCTTTATTTCTTCACGTTATGCCTAAGCACAGCTACACGCAAATTACTTGCTTTTTTAAAGGGCAAGAATTTTGTGTGTTATGGCAAACAAAATCTCACTAAAATGTAATTTGCTTCAGATCTTCCTAAATTTTATGTAGCATGCTACATCATAAAATAAAGAAATATATTTAAAAACAGATATTATATATGAACAGAAAGAATTACTGATTTCCTATTAGTATAATAAAAATATTTAAATATGTGAAAATGTTTGCTTTTAAAAAATTCATTTATTTTCATATCACTTTAAGATTTCATTTAAATACTACAGAAAACTTGACTCTATTTCTGGCATAATACATGTCAAATTCAGTTCATCACTAATGCATTTATAAACACTCTAAGAATTAGATTCTATCAATGAGATGTATCCTTTCTCTTAAATAATTATCAGGAGAAAACACTGGAAGCAAAATCATTAAGACCTAAACTTGTTCTAAATAATCTTAGATTGTAAAAGTACACATTAGTTTCACCAAGAACTTACTGAAAAATAAAAAAGATAAGCAAATTGATATGTAATATGAAGATAAATGTAAAATATTTAAAGAAAAATACAAATAAAACGGTATAGGAATTTTCATAATAATTCATTAAATTAACAAAATTCTAGATAAGCAGTTAATAGATCAAAAATAGGGATAACCATAATCCGGCATTTATGAAGTGGAAAAATTATTTACTTAAAACTTAAGGCAGATTATTTATAGAAATCCTTGCCAAATATGCATTCTCCAGGAAGCACACAGTAATCTTTTTGTTTTTGTTTTGCTTTGTTATTATTTTATTTTTAGGTCAGTGGAATGTTTTCACATATCATGCCACCAACATGAGAAAAAAATAATTACTGTTGATTTGAAGCTTGGTGAGTTTATCTACAATTTAAATCAGTTCTATATTATATCAGTTTAGGTCATTCTTTCTTTCATGGGAACTCTTTTTTTTGCCAAAATAGATTTGTAGTTCTATGGAATATTTGAGGTTGATTTTTATTTTTACTGGTAATTGACTACTTGCACTCTACCTTGAAGGGTATAATTTAACTAAAAATAGTCTTAGATTTAACTATAAACAAAAGAAATTTGTTTATCAGTAGGAAATTTTAATCAAATTCTTATCCTAAAGAACTATACTTTTAAAAAAAAAAAATAGAATTTACCCTTTTGGGAATTACCAAAAATATTTCTTAGATGTCCTCAATTATAAATGTGAGAGGATTTCTTTCATATATCACTCTATATTTTGATGTATTTAACTGTCAATTGAGATGTATTATTTAATGATAAATATTGTTGAATACAGGATTGCAGATACTTCTTTTTGAACCAGTAGTAATTTTGCAAATTCTTTGTCCTCGGACTGTGGATTATATTTTCTCATTTTGTCAGATGAAATTTCAAAGGCTGTCTTTTCTCTTCTCATTTTAGAGGTATGAGAATTTTAACTTCTACTCCTTCATCTGCTTTCCATCTTGCAAAATAACCTTGAAATATTTTGTCATTTTCCTTTTCCTTGTTTAATCTCCTTTTTCCTTCATGTTTAACACATTAACTGCCATGTGAGTTGTATTTAACTCAGGCTAGTTTTGAGCCCAGGGCCTCGTGAAGCAAAACCTTGCAGTTGGTTCATGAAAATCTTACGTGTTGATGGTCTTATTATTACAATTAATATTGACAATTTAATTCTAAAAAAGTAGATTGTGTTGCATTTAACTCATGCACAGAAAACAAAAAATAACAACTTAGAAAGGATCATTTTTTTTTAATAAAACACCATGACCCCAGGGAAAATAATTTTTTTTCTAGTGGTAGTCAATGTGTTAAGCCTTTCATTTTCCTTTACTATAATTTTGCCAGTGTTTGGTTCAAAAAGGTAATAAATTCGGGTGGTCAATCTGACCTTTTTACGCAAGGCTGGGTTAAATATTTGTGAATTCACCTCTTTGTTTCAATGCGGACAGCATCATGAGGGCACAGGGGATGTTCTGTGATATTTCAGCACAGCGGCTCACGGCACTGCGAATCAATAGAAGCGCAGAAGTGCAGACGTGTGGGTGGATATTTGATCCCGGAAATCTTAGACTACAGGCGGCAGGGCACCAGGTGCTGGGCAGGGGACAGGAGAAGAGCTCCAATCACTGGGACAGGGTCCGACTTCCAGTCCCATTTCAGAAGGGACTGGAAAACCAGAGAACTTCATAAAGCTCAATTCTTTTGTGGTCTATTTATCCTATGCATAATACATCTTGTGCATAATTCTGTCACTAAATATTTTCTGCAATTTAATTATTGATACTTTTATGACGTACTGTATTTGTATTCCATAATTTAATAAATCTGTCAACGTTTGACTTGGAATACTAAACAACATATAAACAACAACTTGCACATGATTATGAAATAATATCTGAACAAACACTTTGTGGAATGTATAGTCTAGTAGAAGTAGACAAGTCAGAAATATAAATAATATTATTTATATGTATTTTTCATAGAAATATTTATATTTTCCTCCTTTTTCAATACTCCCCTACTGAGTGGCTTGGACCAGAGAACCTCCTCTGAATTAGTCACAGAGCTGAGCCCAGGGCTGCTACTGGTCTACATGGAGTCTTTGCTGGAATTAGGAAAAGGTAGCCTTCGCATCACATGGGATGAAGTCCCACTTGGGGTTCCAAAGCTTGGCCAGGGGAGGCTGGGTGGATATCAGCCTCCTCTCTCCCTTTGGACCAGGCATCTCTAGAGAGGGGACAACGTGCATAGTTGCACCTACGGGGAAGTTCTGGGTGGGCTGTCCTCTAATCCATTTTCCCTCCAGCTTGCAAGCATACCTGAGCTCTTCTGGCCAAAGAAATATCCCTCCTCAGGGCCCCAACTCCTCAGTATGATACACAAACCCAGATATCTCTGAATCCCCATTATGGACCCAACTAATTCTAAAGCTGGGACCCAGCCACTAACATGATGTGTGAACAATAGAAATACAGGAACACAGGAACAATAAAAATGAAGAGAAGAAGGATTTGCAGACATTTGTTGACATGTTGAAGCATGGATAAGGTTAACGGGGAAAACTCGTGAGATCCGAGTTGAAATGTGAAAAGAGGAAGGAATGTAGTCTGACAGAACGTGTGTTTCCTGTACAGAAAAAAGAGTTTAGGAAATATCTTCTGAGTGGCGGTGCAAGAAGCTGAAGAAAGATCAGATAAACTGGAACAGAAAGTTTTTGCATACATGCAGTTTTTTTCTAATTTTGACAGTTCCATTTTAGAAAAAAGGAAATTGAGGATCTGAGGCTTAGTTGACATGCCTAATATCACACAGCTAATAAGAGCCTGATCTCAAGTATATGTCTGTCCAGCTTCAAAGCCAAGAATTATTTGAGTATGCTCTGTCCCGTCTCAGCAGCTGTTAGAAGCTCCTAAACTCTAGTGCGTCTGGAAATTACTTTACCTTCACTGTGCTTCTGACGTCAGTGAGTGTTGCATACTAAGACTGTTCTGCTTTTGCCAAACAATTCCACCAAAATTATAAAAAAAAAAATATGACAACCTGTAAATAGACATACAGTTGGGTTACAGAAATGACCACCAAAAAATGGTATGAAAATGTGTATGCTTAGCTCCAGTAGAGCAAGAGGGAAGACAATGAGGTACAAGAACTGTTAAAGGTGGATGGAGGGGAAAGGCCAAGTCCCGGTAGAGGGCAGGGATGACAAATTATACTGACAGAAAAGACATGAAGAAAGTAAGTTCTTTACCATTCTCCTGTTTAGATAAGCAAAGCTCTTGGGTAACTACATTTTATAGGTGATCACAGAGATGAAGAATCTTAAAACTTGAACTACACTAACATAGCTCAGAGTCCAATTATACACAGCGCCAGTTATGGACAGCCAGTCAATTTAACAGTTTTCTTAGTCTCAATTATTTCAGTGTTAATCATCTTCAGTCAGATTTATCTATCTAGAAGAAGGTTTTTATTTTCATCACAATGCTAGTTAAAGACCTAAATGGATTTACTATTACCAAACAAAATAAAGTCCAACATCTTTAGTCTTGCATTTAAGGTCATCCAGAATCTAACTGCACACACAAACATATCTCTATAATAAACTTTCCCTTTTGCTTAAGCCACTTTGAATGTATATTTGCAATCAAAAGAGTCCTAATTAATGAATTAACCTGTGCCCCTTCCATCTTGCTCCTTTCTATAGTTATATTTAACTTCCTTGCTGCTTGGTCCTCACTAACAGTAGAGACCCATACAGAAAACAAAGTCCATCAGACCATGCCCCCCATAAGTTCCTGTCTTCAAATCTGCAAATGTACTTGAATCTGCACCTATACATTTCCTACCCTTTCCAGTTACAAGGGAATAGTAACTTCTTCCAGTTCCGCTTCTCTGATGGACGTCCCAGCCCTCACATTCTGAATTCTAGCCCCTTCTTCTTTCTCAGGAACCGGAAATTCTAATGATTTTCCCTCTTTCTCCTGTGTCTTCAACCACTGTCCATGGCCAACTTTAGGGTGTGTCACTGACATTGTAGACTGTTGTAATGATGCCCCCTAGAGACATGCAGGCAGCCCAGCATGGGCACAGGACAGGAGTCCTGCCTCTCTGTCCCTATTCTATCTTTCTGTCAACAGCTTTCAAAAAAGACAAGGAAGAAAGAAAGAGTGCAAGGAAGGAAGGACGAACAAATTACAAGTAGCTCTGTGCAAGGAGCCCTCCATGTGTCCTGGGCTTCATTTCTTCTTGCTTCCCTCCCTCTTGTTTCTGTCCTCTCTGCTCCACTGAAACCACTCTCGCCAAGGTCATTAATGACAGCATTTTTCAATCCTTTGCTCTGTTAATCTCTTCCCGCCTTTTTACACTCTATTGGCCACTCTTTCCTTTTTGATAAACCCATCCCTTAGGGCACAGTGGCTCACACCACTAATCCCAGTGACCAGGAGGCTGAGGCAGGAGGAACACTTGAGGCCAGGAGTTCAGACCAGCCTGGACAACATGGCGTGACTCACATCTCTAAAAACATGAAAAAAAAACAAACCCTCATTCCTTGGTTTCTGTGATATCATATTATTCTGATTTTCTGCAAGCTCCTTTTTCACAGTCTTTCTCTTAAATGTTTTTGTTCTTCAGTCACTCATCTTGGGCTGTTCCCAGTTCACACTCTCTCCCTGCATCTCATCATTTTTACTTATTTATTTATTTTTGCCCAACTTTACCTTGAAATCAAATCTCTTGTCTAGATTTGTTCTCTTTCTTCCTCTCACTTTCCATATCCAACGCATCAACAAGTTCAGATAGTTCTTCCTCCAAAATGTCTAAAATCCCTCTCCTTCCCTCCTGCTCCACCCCAACTTTCCTAATCATTCATTCCTCCCCGAACTCCTGCAGTTGCTTCCTAGCTCCGCCTGATTCCACTCTTGCCACGCAACGACCCATTCTACTTACAAAACCAGTTTGAAATGTTAATGAGTCTATTCCAAATTTTAAAACCTTCAATGATTTTCCAACTCCTTACCATGAAATTGACACCTTAAATGGCCTCACACGCTTGGCCTCTGCCTGTCCTTAAAACGACCTCTCCCACCACTTCCTTCCTGCAATGAACATTTTCGAACATGATTATTGGCCCAATCTTAACTCTCTAGACTTTTTTCTCAGCTCTCTCTCTGCCACACTCTAGATTCATGTGGTAACTAAATTCCTTTTATTTTCTCAACTAACCTTTGCTCAAGGTGGTCCCTCCTTCACGCAACACCTTCTTGCGCATCCTGCTGGTCCCTGCTTAGATACTACTTGACTGCTGCCTTCACTAACCACCCTCGAGTCGGTTAGGTTCTCCCCCATGTGTACTCATGGCCCTTATAGTTCCTGTATCAAAGTCCCCATCAAATGTATTTTAATTGCTTCTCAGTGAGAGCAGGAAGAGGAGACACAAGATCTATGTAGATCATAGGCAGCCAGAACTTGGCACATAACAAGTGCTCAGCAGACACTTTGAATGAATCAATAAAGACTGATATAAAAACTCACCACTTATCCTCAATAATTCACTGTATATATGTGTGTATTTATGTTTAGCAAACTATTTCCAGCTTTCATTATAAAGTGTGGATTTAATTATTCTTGAAAATTTGTGAGTTGTTTTCTCAAAGTCCTGAGTTAAAAACCCTCTATGACATGTACTGTATGTAAAGGTGCCTGGGCTGAGGGAACTTTATCTAAATATTAAATTCAAAGTTACAATGACCAGAATGGATAAAACCAGGTAAGCAACACCCCTCTTAGAATTCACTCTTAAGGAGGTTTATTTTTATTTGGATATTTACACTTTGGCTAATTAGAAAGAGGCAAATTCTTATTCACTATATTGAGAGAGCTTTCTAAAAATAAGAATTGTCCCAAAAAGGAGGCCGTGGGAGTTGGTGAATTCATTGTCAGTGGGTTCTAAATGAAAAGATCTTTTTCAGAGATTGGTATTTTTGAAACCTTATAATTTGATGAATAGGTAGACCGGACGTGTTCTAAAGTCACTCACAGACCTAAGCACCTATAGTCCTACAAAATATGTATGAGAGATGAGTCATTTTATTCCCCTCCCCTCCCTACCCCCACCAGGGATTGCATTTTATTAACTTCAAGAACCCATCCTTATTTTTTCATAATTTATCATTCTGTATGTTCTTTAAAAATTGGGTCTAACATATAATTATTTTAAATGACTAAATTATACAGATACATTCTGCGTGTCTTTAGAAAAATGAGCAAGCGAAATTGTTGGATTTGTAAGATGTGCAGAGATGAATCTAAGAGGCTCCCTTCAAAGTAAGTAAAGCCTGAATTCTACAGCCCTTTTAAAGCACATTCTACGTCCACCTGCCCGGCTAGCTCAGTCGGTGGAGCACGACACTCTTAAGAGCATATTCGTCACATGATGAACAAGTGCGCATTTATTCAACCGCTGTCCTAATGTACTTGGTTCAGAAAGCAAAGTTTGCATTGACGCTTGAGTAATTCCACCGGAAGGGCAGTCACGTGTGACACTAAAATTCCGTTTTCATTATTCGTGGTTTACACTTGAGAATTCAACGCGTTAACTGTTTTTAAAGAGTCTGTTATGAAGATTCTTCATTCTTCTTAATAAGAAGTTTTATATTGTTTAGGCTAAAATGAGATCTTTGATCCAAAATATTTTCACAGTTCAAACCCTCCACGTACAAAATGCCAGAAGCTCCCTCCCTAGCTGGGGAGGTGAGAGTGGAGGAGCGATCAAAGCTCACCGAGACTCCAAGCCTCTCCCGTTACACATTTTGCCGAAACTAAAAATGTGCCCATTCGGATGGGAGCAGCGGGCTGAACTGAAACGGAAGGTATGAGCCCGAGAAGGGGACGACCCACTCTGCTGCATTTGCTCACCTCCGCGAATTCCCAGGTCGAGGATCCCTGTTGGGTTCCTGGTCCGTGGTTGGGAACCGTGAACGCCTGACCTCGTCCATACCGAGACCGCAGTGCTGGCCACAGCTTGCCGTGTGGCCAGAGGCCCTGGCCTGCGTGCTCCTCTACTGAGGGGCTGAAATGTCCAAAAATGACGGGGGAGGAGCTGCAGGGGTAGGTGAGCGAGACAGTGAGACCTAAAGCTCAGCTCGTAAATGACCCGCGGACGCTGCTGAACTGCGCAGGCGCGTCCAAGGAACAAGAGCTAACAGGCTACACAGGGGACAGTTTCCTTTTTTTCTGATGATTTCCATAGAGCATCACTGCCAGAGCTTGCATTTCTTGCTACCTACCTTGTAGACCCACCAGGAGGGAAGGGGGAGGCCAAAAATAAGAGAGAGAGAGAGAGAGAGAGAAAATTCACATTCATGGAAGTCTCCCAACAATAGTCATTTGATAGGTGCTTTGCATTCATGATCGAATTTAATTTTCATTATAACTTTGTGAAGTAGACATTATTATTCTCATTTTACACATGACAAAACTGGGGTTTTGAGAATTTACTAAGACCAAAAACTGTTAGGTACTGCACTGGGATTAGAACCTAGAACTATCAGATTCCAAGCACTCTTCATTCCTTTGTCTTCAGGAAGTCCCAAAATGCTCACCTATTTGGTATCCACTGCCTGTCTGCCCAGAACAAAGGAGGGGACACAAAATTGGAGAACATCCGGTGGATAAAGGGACAAACGTGTTGTGAATAATTCTAGCACAAGCGCCTGGAAAACCATAGGCCAGCATGAAACTATGATACTCAGGAAAAAATTATAAGCAAAAACGGGGTTCAACCAAAACCAAATTTTATTTCACAGTTTTACCTCCCGCACCATAATTATTCTAATCATGTTTTATCTCCATAAATCTCATGAACCCTAGAGGCAAAGGAATTCTCTTACCAACAATTGCCAACCCTAATTTTCAGCTGATGCAACACTGTGAGGGCATCTTCCTTCGTTCTGCAGGTTTTCTTTCCTACGTAACGGCAGTGAGTGGACGGACAGGCACCCAGTAAACCTTGCCGAGCTCTTTCCACTTCACTGGATTGGAAGGTTATTTTAGGTTACTCTTTCTAAAGTTCTAATAGAGAAAAGAACTCTGAGTCAATGTTTTTTGAAAGCAACCTTAACACAGTATGCTGTTAAGCCTCAGTACTGATGCAAACAGTCTGTCCAAAACTGGCAGGATCCATCCGAATTTTTAGAAAACAAAAGATATTTGACCTTTCTAGGACTCGCAATATTTTTCCATGTTCTAAGTTATTTTTTAACCTCTTTAACTAATCTTCCTTCACATGTTAAGAGCCTGCTAATGCTGATGGCTGTTCTGCAGCACAGATATAGCCCTGGACAGTGCTTGCTTGTGTCTATACCCACCTTTCATTACATCTAGTTGTTTCAAGGTGAAAAATTGGGAATATACCATAAACTGAATGGCAATAAACACACTGACTATTTTTAAAGAGGGAAAATAAAATTATTTGTATGTGAGAATACATAATTCCCTGCTAACTCACCTCATGAAGTACACCAAAATGAACAGAAAGGAAGCCTCAAAGCCAGTATCTTTCACAGATATTTTCTAAATGGTAAATGGCTTTGGTTATGCTGTTTAGGTCAAATGTTACTTGACATATTATACCTTCATAAAAATTAAAACCCTCAAAATGAAAAAAAAATATATAGCAAATAAGAGATGGAGAAAATAATAGATACAGGGCTACTAACTTTATTCTGTGAGTGCATGCAAATAGGTTTTGAGGATAAACTCCAAGAGTCTAGTAGATAAATATTGCTGGTGGCAGCAGCACACAACACAACCCTTTTAAAAGCAATTTGTCATTGTACTGAGGACCTTAATAATGTGCATTTTTTTTACCCACTTTCATTCTACTTCTGCCAATCTCGTTGAATCATCCTAACAGTGTGGGCATGGCAAGCTTTAAATACAGTTGTGCCACCTTTGGCTTTCAATGGTTAAAAGTGAGACAAAATCAAAATGCTTTTTGAGAATAATTATGTAAACTATGGAATGCCCCCTTGTAGAATATTTTACAGTCACTATAAATGATATGACTATCAAAGACTGTAAATGTAAAATTATAAATTATAACACTGTAAATGATTAAGACAATTGTGATGACATATACAATGCTTACTAAGAGTATACACACACACACAAGTACACACACACACAGAGTATGATTACTTTGTGGTTAACAAACACACAAATATACACATAAAAAGACCAAAAAAAACTACCTCAAAATATTAATAGTGGTAATTTGTGAATAGAGAGACTATAAAACTATGGTTCTTTATCTTCATAAAATTTATTCTATCATATTTTCAAGTATAGATTACCTTCATAATTTGTACAATTTTAAAAACTTACGTAGTAAAAAATGCAATATAAAAGATCAAAGGGAGATAAACTTTCTTCCACAACCACACACAAATGGAAATTAATTATATTTTGGTGTCACTTTCAAGATAATATAGTTCCAGGTAGTTCAGCAAAACTTTGTGAATATTTTAGCCCAATCAGCACTTTTTGTGTTTCTTTTCAAAGCCTAACTTTGGAGGAAGTGTTGCAGTGGGCCCAGTCTTTTGACAGTTTGATGGCTACGAAATGTGAGTACTACGTGTGCATGTCACCGCTGAGTAACGAGCCACTTCGGTTCTCGGGAGAAAGGGTGGGGCGGGTGGAGCACGACATGACTGTGTCCTGCTCCCCTCACAGCAACTGCCGCCGCTGCATAAAGGAAACCCGAAAATAGTTTGTCATGTCAACTGCTATTATTTTCTCTGGTGTTAATTAAACCAAGATGAGTCACCGCGAATATTTATTCTTCACAAGTATATGTGTAAAATCCCTTGGAAAATATGCTTACATGGTAGCACATACTGAAATACACTGCCTTTCCGTAGCCTTCTAGAGTTAATATTAAATAAAAAAATACTTGCTGTTCTCAGTGCTTGCAAAAGTAAGAATAAATTTGAGTCTCGATGGTCTAAGATTCCTCCTCAAAGTTTGTATCTCACTTTATCAGTCTGATTTAAGTGGGGCTATATATGAGTCCACGCAGAGTCGCATATAAGCATCAACATTCATATGGTACAAATGAGAGGTAATAGTAATGAACGTGAGGGAGATAAAGTCCAAGGCTCAAGGCAGGAAATACGAAGGAGGCTGTGCATTCCAGAGTACAGTCAATTGTGTTTGAGCTAGGAAAAACTGGCAGGTTGCAGAAAATGATAAAACCAGAAGACAGGTACAGAAAATAAGGTAGCGGGTACTCACAGAAAGTTCTGTTGAGTTTGGTATTTTTTTTAATGGGGTTGATTCCCCTCGAATGTTTATTAATCTTTGCCTGTAGACCCAGCTTTTGTATTTAAGACCCGTTTTAGCCTCTCTGGGGATGTTTAATCTGTTTAGAGATGTGGAGTGTGGAGAAGAGTTAGCTGCGCCATTTAGATGCTTCATTCAGTGGGGTGTACCAGAGGTTTCTATGGACAGGGGGCCTCCCGTGCCTCCTGGGCGTTGCCGTGTTCCTGGGGCACAGCCTGCTCTTTCTGACTCCAGAGCCCCCCATTGGTACGGACTCAGTTGTCACTGCCTGGCCCAGAGGGCAGTGGTGGGAGGTACGAACCCTACTGAAACACTCCAACCAGCCACTCTGGGACTTACTTCTTGGCGCCTCCCTAGGGCCAGGGTTCACCTCTCCAGGCCTGGTCTCTACCTGAGCTCCCGTCTTTTGTAGCAGGCCTTTCCAATGAGCACTGAGGCCACAGTTTCTTTATTTGATGCAATCACCACTGCTTTTCACTTTTCAGGTATTCCTCACAGTTTGTGGTCCAATATGCCAGAATGACTGTGAATTTTTTTTAAATATATCTTTTGGGTAAATTTTAGGGCATTGAAATGGGAGGAAGAAACAAAAGTATATAATCAGTCAGCTATATTGATTCATCCTCCGCTAATAGCTTGGATTTTCATCACAACCCTCTGTAGTTCGTGTTTTGCAGCATTGCCAGATTCATCTCATAAGGTTTCAACGCTTCATCTGTAAAATGAGAATCATGTTGCCATTTTTTCAGCCTTATTGTGCATGTTAGCTGTAAAACAACTAGCTGAATGCCAATTCAGAGTAGGCACACAATAATAGGTAGTTCTTTTTATTAGCAACAAAGTGCATGTCTCTGAATATCATTCATTTTTCTCTGCTGCCTAGAAAAAGTCCAAAATCTTGGTATTCAGGACTCTCTCTATACTCTAACCTAACACGTTTTCTAAAATTTATCTCTGGCTATGCCCCTTCACGTAACATGCCCTCTGCCAGTGTGACCATCACTGCAGTTCCCACTTGTACATTCACGACTCTTCTGCTCCGAGCTTTTGCTCAGAGTCCTTTACATCTCCTCTACCTACGCCGTCCATCCTTACAGTCAAATTCAATTTTCCACCTTTTCAATGAAATCTCTTGGAAATATTTTTCCTCTCTCTTTTATTTTGTTGGTAAAATTATTTATTCTGCTTTTAATTGTAGGCAATTTGTGTATTGGGTTTTTTCCACAGTGGCTTTCTCACTAGATTGCAAATTCCTTAAGAGCATGGATTGCTTCTCATTCACCTTTCATCCCCCTGAGAGACTAAAAACATGCTTTGTACCAAATGGGCATGCAATAAATGTTCAGTGAATAAATACAAGACAGGCATTAGTAAGAAAAGATCAAAACATCAACCTATATTATGTAAGTTTCTGTGTCAATCCGGAGGCTTCATAAACAAAAGTGAATAGAGTCAAGTATTTGGCAAGGATTCCAAGTGGGCACCTGCCTAGCTACAGTTAGCGCTTTAGAGATCTGGTGTCATGAGAATAAGTAAAGGCTACAGAAAAGATGAGGACAGGAAGACATCATATTACACTACACTACACTCAAAAATATCGTCAAAGTCTTAGGCATTACCAAGATGAAAATTAGGAACAAAATCCTGTGGGTATTTCTGATGGCTAAACCTTAATAGAGATACAGTAGAACTAGAAAAGATATAGAAAAGTGCATTTATAATGACATGGGGACCTACAATCACCTTAAATCCAAGGACCCTTCAAACTGAAAAGGTCAAGACCAAAAAATAATCAAAATCTATAATGCCAGAAAAAAGTGAGCCAGAAGGCTCGTACTTATGTTTACTGACTAAATCACAAAAGATGAGGATTTTCCACTGATATCTGAGTAAATTATGTTTCATATAAATAAAAAGTAGTTTAGTAAAACCACAGTTAACTCCCTTGGATGACTCATTCAATCCTACCATGTATCTGGCAGACCCTCCAAGCACAGGGACATGGGGTGAGAGAGGTGCACAAGGTCACTGTGCTCAGGGCCTGTGCTCCCCCTAGAGGGAGGAGACAAACACACAAGTGAACAAACCGATGAGTAAATAATTCCAGAAAGTGGTCGATGCTTTGAAGAAAATAAAACCAGGTGATGTGACAAAAAAAGTCAAGTACAAGAGCGTGATTCACTCAGATAATTACAGAACTGTCAGTAGAAGTAAATTTGAGCAAAGAGCTAAATGATAAGAAGAAGCCAGAAGCAACTGTGCTGGGGTGTGGGCAGAGTGGCCCAAGCAGAAGAAAGCCAGGTTTAAAGGCCCAGAGATATGAGTGAGGTCAGTGTCTTCAAATAAGTGAAAGAAGTTCAGCATGAAAAAAGGGTAGGGGCTTATAAGCCACATGAACAACCTTAAATTGCAGAATAAATAATAAGATTCAATGCGCATTTAAAAGCTCTTCCTGGTTCTCTTCTGAAGCATTGAAGCAGGGGGACTAGTTAGAAGGCTGGTGCAATAAACCAGGTAAAGCCAGCACTCTACGGGGAAGACAAACCTGGGAGTAATTAGTATATAGATGCTAACAAAATCCACAGGGCTATGAGATCAATTAGAACGTTCAGATGCAGGAAAGCAGAGATCCAGAGATGGAGCTGAGGTGCACGCTATTTCCAAATCCAGGAAATAGGAGGGCCAGCAAAGTGCATGGAAAAGGAGCGCCGTGTGAGTTAAGGATGACCAAAACAGCGTGTTACCGTGGAGGCCAAAGAAGAGAGTGTTTCAGGGAGGGAGCCATGAACTGTGTCTAAGACTGCAGAGAAGTCAGGTGAGCTGAGGAAAGAACAGTGACCACTGGATATGGCAATGTGGAAGTCAATGGGGCCACAACAAAAGCAGTTTCACTTCCTCGAAGCAGAGGAAGTGAGGCGTAATATAGAGAACAATTTAAATAAGTTTTGCTGTGAAGGTCAGCAGAGAAAAGAGCAGAGACCGGAAGCGGGCGTGAGGTCAACACTGGGAGTCAATGGCTGTGACTGGTTTTATTTGTGAAATACAGCAACACATTTGTATGATGATGGCAACCGTTAGCAAGGAAGAAACACGTGACTCAGAAGAGACCAGAGGTAAGCGTAAGAGCAATGGGAAAATGCAAAGTGATGGAGAAAGCAGAAGTAGGAGGGAGTCAGAAAAAAGTTGTTGGACCAGGTCAAAAACGGAACAGGGACACTTCCGTTTCAGGAGGGAAGTTAGAAAGGAGAGGCACAGATGGAGAAGACTGGCTGATTTGGTGCGGAGAAGCCGGAACTCTCCGTCTGAATAACTTTGTGTTCTCAGTGACGTTTGAGGCAAGGCCGTCGGCAGATTGCTGACGAGAGGATGCGACGGCGTGTTGAAAGGGGCCATAAGATGACGGGGGAGTCGCTGGATACTGCGCAATGTCAAGCGCTCATTTAAAATATGCAGCAATGATTTCAAGTGCGAAAGCACAGTTGTTGTTTTCGCCCGGCCTGTTCAGGTTGCTCCTGCATAGACGCAGAGTAGACACATCATTACGTCATTCTGGATAGGCAAGAGTTCTGACTCACACGGAGTTTGCTTCAGTCTTCTAAGTTTGATCAAAATCACCTTTGAATGTATTGTCTACTCTCCTCCCATTCTGAATTGTCCCAATCACACGCAGACATCCTTAGAAATGCCAGTGAATAGTGCAGAACCGCCACGCTGCCGAAGGCAATGAAGCTGCTCCACACTGATGAACCATCTGTGCCGGCCATTGCCTCTTCATCTGCATCATGGCACAAGGCAGACATGAGAAGTTAGCGACGGATATTATTGTCCCCTTGTACACATCCTGATCCCAGAGGCAGAGCCATTATCTCAGCCTTCTTCATCTGTGAGAGATTCTCTGCTGCTCACCGTGATTGACAGCTTCCCACACCATCATTTGCTCTAATTCCAATCTCTCCTAACTACTGCTGTTGCCATGGTTCCCTTCACCAGCCCTGATATTACCTACGCGGCCTTGCCTCTGCCCTTGCCATCTACCACTTTCTGTCTTCTTTAACTTCTCATGCACTTCTTCACCTTGCAGGGGGAAAATAACCATGGCCTTGTATAGACATCGCTGTTCAGTAAGAACATTTTTTTTTGTCTTATTCTCAGAAAACCAAAAAGTAATAGCATGCCCAGTATAATCCTGTGGGCTTTAGTGCTTCTTGGATGCTGAATAATTAGGGTCTTCTTTTTCACTTTTCAAAACCTATAGAGAGTCACTTTAAAATGTGGAAGTATGAAGGATCCAAAAGCCCAGATTGACAAACATTTGTTTATTTAGTGTCTGCTATATATCAGGCAGTGCGTAGGAACTGAATACGTGAAGATGAATAAACTGCAGTCCTAATCGTCAAAGTGTTCTTAGGTGAGTGGGTGGGTAATGGAAGTAAAACCAGTAACTATAATAGACCGTGACACAGGGAGGCAGAGAACTGTAAGTTAAAATAGGTGTGCACTAAATGCTATTTGTCAACTTATCTAACTTGCGGAGGGAAATTTTCCCAGAAATTAAGATACGTAAACTGAGTCTTAATCAGGGTTGAAAACCTTCCATACAAAAGGAACTGTATGTACAATAGCACGAAGGTGACACACTGCTTGGCCAGGAATAGCAAGGCTTGAACAAATACCTGCATCCAGGAGCGACAGGAGAGGAGCCTGGAGAGGTAGAGGGTGCTTGATCCTAACGGGCTCTCAGCCACCGCCAGGAGGCCTGGCCTTCACCACCAGGAGGCCTGGCCTTCATCACCAGGAGGCCTGGCCTTCACCGCCAGGGCAACGGGAAAACTTTGAAGGGGTATAAATGGAGGATTGTGGCTAGATTTTTGTTTTAAAGATTTTTCTTTAATAAAAGTGCAAACAGATGAACCGAAGCCTTTTCAAATGAGATGGTTTACAAATACATTTCAAAAATCATAAACTGCGGGGAACGTGGCCAGTGCTCCCCACAAAAAGCTGGGTCCCTTCGGTAAAGTTGCAAGGGATAAGAAAATAATAGGGGAAAATGGAAAATGGAAGAAATAAAAGAATACACTGAGACAAAGATATAAGTTTATAAAGGTTATAGGCAAAGCGGGTAGCTCGGGGGGCTTCGGACCTCTCCGTTGGTCTCCAAAAAAAAGCCCCGAATGAAGTCTTACATGGTAACTTATAGGAAATAGTGAATGATTGCCAGGGGCAACAGATTTACATAACAGCAGGTAGTTCCTCTCAGGTTAACAGATTTTCAAAAGGCTTCTACGGAAGGCTTCTACAGATTCTTTAACAAATTCTGTCTAAGTGAGCAAAGGTTACAAAGTCTTTCAAAGGTTAACTTCTAAATTCTAAGGTAAGTTTATCATTTAACAGAGGGGGTAAACAGAGATGTATTGGCTCCATGTTTATTAGGTTATTGCGAATGGAGACAGGTAGTCTAGAGTGGTTTAAACAAGAGCTTTGCTTTAGCCATTCGGGAAGCTGTCTGCTGTCTGTTCCAGAGGGCACTCCTTTGTCAGCTCTCAGCCTGTAGTTTTTAACAGACTCACTTGTGCTTTACAAAGCAAATCCAAACCCTCAGGTCTGAGAAACACGGCACCTTGTGGGATACAGCGCTACTGTCTTTCAGAGACGCCCTTCCGTGTCTAACAGCATTTGAAATGCAAACCAACACGTTCACATATTCCTTCAAGGCAAAGCTCTGCAAAACTCCTAAGACACATCCTGTCCCAAACATGTTTGATATTAATTCATGGAGCGACAATAAACAAAAATACATAGAAGGAGAACAGAAGATAATGCTATAAATATTAACAGAGATAGTGTTTTAATGTATAAAGAGATTGGAAAAATTCAAGAAAACACTAACAATGCAAAAGAAAAACAGACAAAAGATTTGGGATTTGCAGGAAAAAAAGACAAATAGTAAGTAAGAAAAATGTTTAAGCATTAATATTTTAATAGAAATTTAAACAATTACAAATCACTGGTTTCACACCATCAGCCTGGAAAGGTTGGAGTGAATAAACAGCGACAATGCTGTTGGGAATGAAAAATAATGAAATCTTTCCCAAGGCAATTTTAAAACATGTATTAAGAGTCTCCAAAAATATTACATCTTCAATCCAGGAATTCCACTCTTCTAAATTAATTATTTTTCCCTAAGAAAATAATTAGAGATGGAAAGATTTAGAAACCAAAATGTTCAATATAGGATAATTTATAACCAAAAAAAGGAAAACAAATGTTCAATAATAGCAGGACAGCTAAATATTAGGTTATTAAGTATGAAATGTCTGATTTCCTTAAGTACTAAATTTGACAGTTAATATCTCTGACATCTCATTTCTTATTTTATTTTTATTGTGAAGGTATATCCTCAGTCCTTCAAATACACAGTTAGGCTTGTGATTATCTTTCAAAAAAATTTTTAGAGCAATTTTTGCAAAACCACTTAAAAATCAAAAATTCGAGTTGTTTTTGAATATGAGTTCTGTCATGGAACGAATGCAGCACAGACAGCTTGAAACATCAGTGAAGTGTTTGGGAAGGATGGCTAATGAATGCACAGTACATCCATGGTTTGAGAAGTTCCATGCTGGTGATTTTAATCTTGAAAATGAGCCATGTGTGCGACCTGAGACCAAGGTGGGTAATGATGAGCTGAAAGCTATGGAGGAAGCGAATCCATCTCAACCTACATGTGAATTAGCAGCAAGGTTTGACGTTCTATGACAACAATATTGGACCATTTGAAACAGATCAGCAAGGTAAAGAAGCTGGATAGATGGGTTCTGCATCAATTAAACGAGCTTCAGAAGAGAAATCATCCGGAAGCTTGCCTTTCTTTGCTGTCGCGACATAAAGGCGAACCATTTCTACACATGTAACCGTATTGTTACACATGATGTAAAATGGATTCTTTTTGACAATCGCAAGTGTTCACCACAATAGTTGGATAAAGATGAAGTGGCGAAACACAGTCCAAGACCATCAAAAAAAGCTAATGGTGGCCGGGAGCGGTGGCTCACACCTGTAATCCTAGCACTCCGGGAGGCCAGGACAGGTGGATCATTTGAGGTCAGGAGTTCGAGACCAGCCTGAGCAAGAGCAAGACCCCGTCTCTACCAAAAATAGAAAGAAATTAACTGGACAGCTAAAAATATATATAGAAAAAAAAAAATTAGCCGGGCATGGTGGCACATGCCTGTAGTCCCAGCTACTCGGGAGGCTGAGGCAGAAGGATTGCTTGAGCCCAGGAGTTTGAGGTTGCTGTGAGCTAGGCTGATGCCATGGCACTCTAGCCTGGGCAACAGAGTGAGACTCTGTCTCAAAAAAAAAAAAAAAAAAAAAAAGCTAATGGTGTCTGTTTGGGGCTCCAGCGCTGGTATTATCCACTACAGCTTCATGAAACCTGGTCAATGGATTACAGTGGATGTCTGCTGCAACCAATTGAACAAAATGAAGAGGATGCTTGTGATTGAGCAGCCGAGATTGGTAACAGAGACAGGTTACTCCTCTTATAAAGCAGTGCCGGACCACGTGTCCCACAAACGATGCTGTTCAAACTACAGAAGCTGGACTTGGAAACTCTCTGTCATCCATCGTATTCATCTGACCTTGCACCAACTGACTACCACTTCTTCCAGGCCTTTGGACCACTTCTTGCAAGGAAAAATATTCAATTCTCAACAAGCTGTGGAAAACACCTCTCACAATTTCATCTCCACTCGCTCTGCAGGGTTCTTGGCTGCCGGCATATACAAGCCACCATTCAGATGGCAAAGCTGTGTCAATAGCTTAGGTGCATACTTTGGTTAATTGTACTTTTTCTTGATTGAGATATAACAAACCAGTGGTCCCCAACATTTTTGGCACCAAGGACCAGTTTCATGGAAGACAATTTTTCCACACATGGGGGGGCAGGGGTGGCAGAGCTCTGTGGCCCAGTCCCCACTGGTCCACAGCCCATGGGTTGGGGACCACAGTAATAAACTACCCTTTTGATTGAAATCGGACATTTCATATTTAATGACCTAATATATTATGGCCTAGCTTTCAATTAAATATTATACAACCATTAAAAGTAAAAAGAAGAAAGTGTTTACATAATATTAAGTATGAAAGATTGATAGTGATAGTGAATAGTGCTTTCATATTATAATGCCAATAGGAAAAATTTGAGTGTCTATCTGTGTTTGTGTAGACACATTAATGCTAGCTAGATAGGCAATTATACATGAACAAAGGCTTGAAAGAATAAAACAAAATATACCAAATTGTTAACAGTGGTTATTACTTTGTTCTGTGTTAAAAACAACCCTGGAGTTCATTCGTCTTAGTCAGCATCGCAAGAATGGAAAACAAACACCACATGTTCTCAATACTAAACTGGAACTAATTAATCAACACTTATGTGCACATATAGAAGTAAAACTCAAGGAAAATCAAGTAGGTGGGGGGAGGGATGGGTAAATTCACACCTAACAGGTACAATGCACACTAACTGGGTGATGCGCACACTTACAACTTAGACTCTAACTGTGCAAAACAAATTATGTAACCAAAACGTGTGTATCCCTGTAAAACTCTGAAATAAAAAAAAAAAACAATAGCACTTTAAGCTATGTTTATAACAATACAGCAAGGAGAAGGTAGGAGAAAAATCAGAAATGATTAATATCATAGATGCCAAACCAGAACATTTTTAATAAAACAGAAGATTTACTATAAAAGTTGGCACAGAGTCTGTTAGAATCATGGAATGTATTATCCCCAGTGGTACAGATTGAAAATAAAATGGATTTAAAATTGGTTTAGAGACATTTCTAATGGATACTGTGACACAGGTTGCCTTTAGGATTTAATGTATGATGTAAGCCTTGCTGCCTTACAGAAAACCTAATTCTGGAATAGGCTGGCCGCTGCTCTGACTCAGCCAAGAGAAAGCCCACGTTTTCCTTCTGCATCGAGAACACTGGCTTGTGTCACTTGTGTCTCATAGAAATACTAATTTTAGAGACTACTTTTAAAAGAACAGGCTGGAAAGTCCCAAAGGCACCACTCTCTTCAAGGGAAAGGCGTACACTATCTATGACACGAGCCCATTTCTTCCATCCTCCCGACTTAGAGGAGCAATTCTGTTGCTCATCCTTATTCACTCTGCTCACGCAGTCATGGTCCCTCGAGCATAATGCTCAGGACTGGGTATCATTAAAACTGCAGAACGGGCTTCTCTGGGCTACCTTACCTGATTTGGAAAAGGCTTTTCCACCCCGTAATTCACTTGTTGTATGAGCCAACAGAAATTCTAAAATGAGCAATTCAGTTTTGACTTTAATAATTACTAAGATTCCTGGAATACTTTTACACATAAGTGTTTTCAGCTGCTTGCTTGGGTAACTGGCAGCACATTCAGACAAAAATTAGCCTAATGCAGACAGATTCTAAAAAAATACCAGTCACATGAGTCTACTCATTCTATACACCAGAATCAGAAGTATCAGACAGGTTCAAGTAGTCCAGGTTAGCTTTCACTAAGTTATGATGCTGTAACAGATGACATTAAAATCCCAGTGGTTTATAGTAAAAAAGGTTCGTTTCTTGTTCATGATACACAACAATTAGGGTCAGCTTCAGCTCTGTTCCATGTCTTCATTCTGGCCTTCCAGCTAAAGGAGTGGCTCTTTTCTAGAATATGCTCCTCTTGTGGTGGTGGGGCGGGGAGGCGGTCAATGGCGGAGCCACATGATGGTTCTTAAACCTTCTGCTTAGACCTGTCCATGGCACTGGAGTGTATTGCATTGGCCAGCACAAGTCCAACGGCCAATGCTGATGTGAATAGGACATGAAAGTATAATCCTCCTACACAAAGGCCAGGGAATAACTGAGGAACAATACTACAGTCCACCACATAGTATCTGAAGGATACTATATTTTATACAGCATACATAGACTATTATAACTTAGAATCTATTCCGAGACAGAGCACAATACATGAATAGCTTCATTAGCAAAGGACTTGAGTATGTGAAGAAGTGGAACCACTTGGCCAGCCCAAAAAGAAGCAGAGATACTTCTTCCGCTATTTTAGGAGGGAAGTTAGAGAAGCCAGATATGCCTATAGGTGGGTTCTAGAATTAGAATCTATAAACATTTTAATATACAACTAAGCTAAAGATAAATATAAACACAAATTTAGAATACCAGCTTGACATCTAACATTGGTTTCCAGATCATCTCCCTACCCCTACCCACCCATCCTCTCAACCCATCCACATAGCCCGTGGGGCTGACTCTCATTCCATGATCCTTAGATTTTTATCTGGTGTCTCATTCTTTTTCCTGTTCCAATGCTCATTTCTTTATTTCATGGTCCTTATAGTCTGTTTCCAATGAGGCAGTCAGTCCACATTCCTCTAAGTACAAACTGTATCAGTTGCTTATTTTTTAAAATAGACCTCTCTTTCTTTCAGTACACACTGAAAAATATTGGCTTCCAACTTTACTTCTTAAACCATAAATGACTTTTTGTTTTATTTTCTGGTTTGCCCACCATTTAGCTCTTTAATAGGAGCATCAACTCTTGCATCTGTGTTCTCTGCTCCCAGCTTTCCGTGCCTGTGATGAGACAAAGCACATCTTAAAGTCACTGTCATGTGAAAGCAAACTTCTTATCTGAAAGCTAAACAAGAATATCTAAAGCATCCCCACTGGATTGGAATATCTACTGTATATCATTTCCTATCTTACATTTCTATACATGCTCTACCTGCAACTCATCTGTCCTCTCAACTCAGGTGATGTTCCTGTTGAACCATCATCTCCCACCCACACTTGCTCACATAGTAATCCATGCTCTAATCTTGTGTATTCCTGGGATGCCATATTTATTGCAGATGGCCAGCTTTCCCCAATCCTAATGCCTCCTTAGAAAGTATCTACCTCTATTTGAGTTCTTTTTTCTGAATACAAAAACTTTGTTATCTTTATTCCTGTATCACTGCTGACAAAGCTAGTAGAAGCCAAAAAAGTCAAAGAGCCTGGATTTCTAGTACTGGAAAACTCAACATAATCTCTTGTGTCAAGATCCAGGAAAATATAATTTTACTCACAATTTCCATTTCATCTGATTACCATTATTTCTCATAACAGTTAATGATACTGACCAAGGTATTGTTAATCAAAATCCTATGCTTATGGAGGTGATGAATATGTTTATGGCATTGATTTTGGTTATGGTTTCATGGGTGAAATCTTATCTCCAAACTCATCAAGTTGTATACATTAAATTGTGTACAACTTTTTGTAAAAAATAAAATTTAAAAATCCTATGCTAACAGTCTCTGAACAGTCTTATGTTTAGTGAGCCTACACACACATTTCTGTCAACATCAATTGAAAATGACATTGTCGTTTTATCATTTAGCAATTCAATTCCTCAAATATGTCAAGAGACTTTCTAGACAGCAGAAGAAGATTAATATCTTGAACCTTGAGAATACTTGGTACTCGCAAAGATTCTGATTAAAGTGCTAAGTTTGTGAGAGTTTACTTAACACCCTCCTTCAAACACTAGCACCTACAAAATGGTTCCTCAGTTGGAAAACTGCCTCCCACGTGCGTCCTCTCCAAATGGCAATTCAACACCAGAGCTGAGGATAAGCACTTCCAGCAGCAAGTGTCATTTGATGGTTATGATGTCCTCTATGACATTCTGAGATACTTTCCAACATTCCCATCTGATTTCCATTCCTTGCCTGGTCCCTTATTTCTGGTTTGAACCGTAAACCATGAATATGAAATTGAATATTTCATCTATCTCTGTTTTGCTCTGACTGGATACTGAGAAACACTTTAGGCCATACAACCTGATCAGAGAATCACTCCCATATAGCTTGGATAGTTTTCTTCCAACCTTGACCTGCATGTTTAGATTCTAATCCCTACTCTTACCTTCCAGTTTGGTGTAAGGTCTTAGATTTTTCACATCAGATTCGTGAGAGAGCTCTGTCCACCTGTCCAGCTTAAATCCTTTTTCAGGGTCTTTGTGATGTCTCCTGTGCTATCAGTCGTAGACCCATTCACGCTGGTGGGCATTTTACTCTGAGTGACTCAGAACAAAGGGATGACCTCGCCAATGATTGGTATTGTCACCACATGCTTCAAATGTATAGACCTAAGTGTGTGAGAGACATAGATATTGATATACATATAGATGGACATATAGATGTAAAATATTTGCTTGTTAAATAATTTGACAATTTTGTTTTAAACTGCATTAAATGTTCAGATTTTTTGATAATTTTGACCCATGAGAATAAATTGATTTCTCCACTACTTTTAGATGGTCCGGTAGTCTATGCAGCTTATTTACAAATGGAGCACAGTGATGAGAATATTAAATTCTGGATGGCATGTGAAACCTACAAGAAAATTGCTTCACAGCGGAGCAGAATTTCTAGGGCAAAGAAGCTTTATAAGATTTACATCCAGCCCCAGTCCCCTAGAGAGGTAACTACCAGACGACAGTGGGAAACGGACTCAGTGCAGCCCTGGGAGGGCACTGATCTCTGTCAAGTATTCGTGAGTGCCAGGCACTTTACACCCAGTATCTCCTAACATGCTCTACATTTGGTACTGCTAACGTTATTTCATAGATGAGAGACTTGAGAATCTGAGAACTTGCCCGGGGTCACACAGCCACTAAGTGGTAAAGTTAGGATTCGAAGTTAGGCCTGTCTGGCTCCAAAGTTTCTCCTTAAATTAAATTATCTTAATTCCCAGAAAGGTTAAAAAAATGGGGAGTCCTTGGAAGAAGAATTGGCCTTACCAGTAGAAACCACAAATGCCATAAATAGGCCCATGGACACCCCCAGTGGTGCTGGACAAGGTCTGTGCCAGGGCACCAGCAGGAAGCTCACCTTGCTTGCAAACCAGCAAACTCAGCAGATATCGTCTACAGCTGCCTGAAGAAAACAGAGTCATGAGTGAAACAGACACACTGAGTCTCCTCCTAGTGGAGAGAGACAGAGAAACGAAAATTCACTTTAAGGGATGAAGATAGAGGACAATGTATGAGATGTCTATCACCCAGGACCGTCTTGCATTATTGACTTATTCCCCAAAACTTTTGCCTGGAAAATACTTGGTTTATTGAAATAACCACCTCTCCCCTCTATCTCTCTACTTCTCACTTTTTTCCCATTTCAGAGCATATTCAGTTAAATCAACATTTGTGACTACTAAGGCAGATAAATTTTAAAATCACCAACTTCCCTTTTCCTTAAAAAGAGATCTCTATCTCACAAACTTCCTGGCTTTCAGACTGCTGCTAACCAACCACTTGCACCCTCCTAAGTAAGCAATTGTTTCTGAGACTTCTCTGGTCTTGGGCCTCATGTTTTTGCCCCCCACCCCAGGATGTGGAGGTAGATTATTACTTTTAAAAAAGCAAAAAGCATCTCTTATAAGTCTTTTTAGATACTCATGAAACTGCAAACAAACTACCCTATTCCACTGAAAAGGGCGGGGGGATAAAGTAAACCTTCTCATCATACGTGTCTGTCTTCAATCGTGCTTACTGATGCTGTACATGTAATTTCACTTTTCAGATTAACATTGACAGTTCGACAAGAGAAACTATCATCAGGAACATTCAAGAACCCACTCAAACGTGTTTTGAAGAGGCTCAAAAAATAGTGTACATGCACATGGAAAGGGATTCCTATCCCAGATTTCTAAAGTCAGAAGTGTACCAGAAACTTTTGAAAACTGTTCAGTCCAACAAGAGTTCCTGACTACCACTCAAAAGTTTAGATTGAAAATGATATGTTGAAAGTACCAGGGTTGGTCTTTTAATTTAGAAAAACGTAAAATCAGAAACAAAGTAGGAATGAAGCCAAAATAAAACTATAAATTGATTTCTAGTTCCGAAATAGAAACAGATCTCAAAAGGAACAAGCTCTAGAACTCTTATAACATGAATACAACCATTTACAGCATACCTATGTAGTTTTGTTAATATATAAGGAAAAGGTAGGTCTTTCTCCGTGACACAAACATCATAAAGTTTTTACTGTGGTAGTCAACTAATAGATGTTTTCTTACTAATAAAATTTTATAGTCATAATGTACAAATTAGTTCTTTAAAAATTGCAACTATATGAATTGTGTCTCTAGCATGAATATATTCTATGGATAGAGTACTCTTAATAATTCAAATTATTTCTCTAGACAGTACTAAAAATAAGTAACCAATAATTTGAATTGGTAGCCAAATTTGGTATTCATAGTACAATAAATTGTATTATGTCATAAGCAATATAAAAAAATGTTCTTGAGAGATATTTTATCTCTAAAATTTTCCTACTATTATGTTCATAACTGAACCATATCACTTGTATCTTCTACATGTGAAAAATTTCTGGTAATTCTAAGCTGTTGAAAATATATGAATTTCTTCATTTATTCTTGCACTTACATAGCTATAAGGGTATAAAATTTGGTTCCTATATGTGGAGATTTTTTTCCTTACAATGTGAATTCATCATGGTCTTGGTAATTAATAAATTCAAATATAAACTAAAGATTTATAAATATATGGTTTTTTGAAAGACACAATAAACATATTTTTCCAGTGCAAATTTCTAAAGGACTAAAGTTGGTGTGTTATAACAGTAAGAATACATATTTTTACTTTTCATAGTTTTCATGGAAAATGTAGGAAATTTCACCCATTCATTTGATGTTACCTGTCACTTCATTTTTTAAATACTTATTTATTTATTTTTTAGAGATGGGATTCCACTCTGTCACCCAGGCTGGACTGCAGTGGCCCGATCACAGCTCACTATAACCTCAAATTCCTGGGCTCAAGCGATCCTCCCACCTCAGCCTCCCGAGTAGCTGGGACTACAGGCATGGGCCACCACATCCAGCTAAATTTTTTATATTTTGTAGAGACAGGATCTCACTATGTTGCTCTTATTGTCACTTTAAAACAACATTAAAAGAGTTCAGATTCAACACCCATATTCGGAAGCGCATAATAATATTTACAAGTGCAAACGTTTATCTGCTGCCTTTTATACTTAAAAGATTTTAGAAATTTTAAGTTTTGTATATCTGAAGGAAGAAATCATTCAAAAACGATTTTTCCTCCTTAGAATCATTTTAAGTATTCGCATTTTCCCCTGGTTTTGAAAAGTGTCTTACAACACATTTGACCCTTGTACTGAAGCAAAGCCTTCCCTCGCAGTGATTCACTAACTCTCCTATCGCGGCTTTATTTATTCCATGAGTCATTACACTTTATTGGTACCTAGGAGAATAAATTTTGACGGAGTCGGATGTCTCTATAGTTCACAACATCCCAGGCATTTTCTCTGTACTGTTTTTTACTTTTAAAAAATGAGCAGCGGGAGCCAATCACAGCCAATCACGACACGTTTAGGTGCCAGGAAGGGGTGAGTCGCTCACTCACCTGCCGCCAGCCCCGAAACTAAGGAAGCCGAGCAAAAAATAAGTGCATAAGCAAAGAAGCATAACTTATGTAATTTAAAAAGCAATTTGATTTTCGACAATAGAAAGAATACTGAATTCATTGTTAAGAAACATGGGTTTCGGTTCTGGATTTCCTGGGGTACCTAGATAAATTTATTTAGCTCTGGGTAAACTACAGAAAATTATACAAATCATTTTCTCTCTCTGCTCCTCAGTTTCCACATCTAACCACCTCATCAACCAGGCGATTAGAATAGACAATACCTTGGTTCCTTTCCAACTTCGAAATTCTAATTACCTTTAGTACTTTTAAATTGCCAAGTTCTTCAATATCTGAAGGGTTCGAGGTGACATTCTCTTGCTTGCCCTCTGATTTTATATATTTAATAGTATGATATATCATTAATACTGAACTTTGCCACAGAAGCACCCTTCCAGAATCACAGTGATCAGGTGTTTATAAATCATGAACCATCTCTGGCCCCTATCGGCTTCCATAACCCGGGTCTTCCCACACCGTTCACTGCTGAACCCTATGCTCCGGCTCCAAGAAAAGCCTTCAAGGATTGTAGAAAACACTGTGGAGGTTCTGCAAAAAATTAAAAATAGAACCACCATATGATCCAGCAATCCCATGTCTGGGTATTTATCCAAAGGAATTGAAAACAGGCTCTCAAAGAGATGTCTGTACTCCCATCTTCACTGAAGCATTATAGTTAGGTTGTTTCCATATCTTCCAAGACCTCCGTATCATAATGGCAAAGTTATGGAAACAACCTATATGTCCTTCAACAGATAATTGGGTAAAGAAAATGCTATATAGACAATGGAATATTATTCAGCCTTAAAGAAGAAGAAAATCTTGCCTTTTGTGCCAACAAAGATGGTGATGGAAGAAGACATTATGCAGGCCGGGCGCGGTGGCTCACGCCTGTAATCCTAGCACTCTGGGAGGCCGAGGCAGGCGGATCATTCTGAGCTCAGGAGTTCGAGACCAGCCTGAGCAAGAGCGAGACCCCGTCTCTACCAAAAATAGAAAGAAATTAATTGGACAGCTAAAAATATATAGAAAAAATTAGCCGGGCATGGTGGCACATGCCTGTAGTCCCAGCTACTCAGGAGGCTGAGACAGTAGGATTGCTTGAGCCCAGGAGTCTGAGGTTGCTGTGAGCTAGGCTGACGCCACGGCACTTGCCCCAGGCGAGAGAGTGAGACTCTGTCTCAAAAAAAAAAAAAAAAAAAAAAAGAAGACATTATGCTAAGCCAAATAAGCTAGACACAGAGAAATACTGCATGATCTCTCTTATCTGTGGAATCTAAAATAGACATGCTGATAGAAACTGAGATAGTGGGATGGCAGTTGCCAGGGGCTGGAGGGAGGGAGAAATGGGGAGATACTGGTCAAAGGGTACAAAGTTTCAGTTATTCAGTGCGAACAGTTTCTGGAGATCAAATGTACAGTGTGATGACAGGAGTTACATGCTTGTATACTTGAAATTTACTAAGAGGATAGATCTTAAATCTCAACACACATATACGCACACACACAAATGGTAACTATGTAGAGTGATAGATGTGTTAATTAACTGGATTGTGGAGATCATTCCACAATGTATACATATATCAAAAGTTGTATATCTTAAATATATACAATTTTTATATGTCAATGATTGCTTAGTAAAGCTGTTTTTAAAAAGCCCTCACATTTGATCCAGCAATCCCATTACTGGGCATCTACCCAAAAGAACAAAAGTTGGTCTATGAAAAAGACGCCTGCACTCGAATGTTCATAGCAGCACAATTCACAATTGCAAAGATGTGGAAACAACCCAAATGTCCATCAATACATGAGTGGATTAATAAACTGTGGTATAGGTATACCGTGGAGTACTATTCAGTTTTAAGAAACAATGGAGATATAGCACCTCTTGTATTCTCCTGGAAAGCGCTGGAACACATTCTACTAAGTGAGGTATCCCAAGAATGGAAAAACAAGCACTACATGTACTAACCACGAAATTGGTTTCACTGATCAACACTTAAGCGCACATATAAGAATAACATTTATTGGATGTTGGGCGGGGGGGGGGAGGAGGGGCCGGGCATATGCACAAACAATGAGTGCGATGTGCACCTCCTGGGGGATGGACACACTTGAAGCTCAGACCTGGGGGGTAGGGACGGCAAGGACATCATATGTAACCTAATTATCTGTACCCCCATAATATGCTGACAAAAAAAAAAAAAGCCCTCACAGATTATCCTTCCTATCAGAAAAATCGCTTTTGGCATCCCTGTGATAGCAGCTACCTTAGCATTTTTCAGAACACCCTGGAAGAAAGAACTAATGTCTGTTTCACGTGCTTTGTTCGGCACATAGCACAGGAAAAATGTTCTATACAAATGGACAAATAGTCTATGCTTTTAATGAAAAATAGAATATCTAAAATATTTTATATTATTTTTCCAAAGAATTAAATGTGGGAAAATTTTGTTCCAGATATTGAGTATTACTATGAAAAATGTCTCTTGGGCCTCAGATTTGACTGAAATGGCATTACTAATTTGAAATGCCTATAAATCTATGTTATGTCATATGAAAATTAATATTAACTAGAATTCTTATTAAGAAGCAAAAGGATTATTATAACACAGAATAAATATTTAGGGGGTCCATTGCTGAGAAAGAGAAGTAGCTGTGCAAAAGAATATTTTCCTTAAAAAATTATATGCTTGATTAAGGAGGACTGCAATTAGTTAAGGAAGGTGTTACCACAATAGTCCAATTTTATCTAAGCCACTGGATCTATTTATTTTCTCTTAAAAATACCAGTTTAAGAATACAGCTTGAAGTCTCAGATATCTGAACTCAATGATGATGCCCAGCCATGATAAGCTAGAAAAAAAATGTTTCCATATGTTTCAAATTCTCTTGTTCTCACTCTATCAGTGAATGAGTATATTCATAGGCAAGTAGGAAATGCTACACATCATGGCCATAATACACATACTCTGAGCAGCTTCAGAACAGCTCGGCCCCTTCTCGTTCTAACTCTAGTAAGTCAGCCAAGTACCGACATAACTAATAAAAGGAAATCAAAATAATTAGCAGTCTTCACTACTTATTTCTCCCCTTGAATGGATGGGTATTTGTACTCCAAAACAGAGTGGGTCTGGAGTTTTCAGTTTTGCTTATACTCTGATTTTACCTCCTAAATATAATCTCTCCGCCCAGCTCTCTCAGTACCTTTGCATCGTGTTGTGCAAACGGTGTGCCCCATGGTGTCAAGAAACAAAAAGCTTTGGACTGAGGTACAAAGAAATGGGATTAAAGCCTGTTCATTCACCTGATGTTCTTGTACCTTTAGCGCCAGCTGGCTTCAGCTTCCTCATCCATAAAATATGTGGGATTACATAATTAAGCCACATGATGTGCGTGTTTTATTACGTCCCATTACTAATGTGTTCATCACTTTCTTTCCCGTATCTAGCTTGGACTCAGTTTGAAAAGCAATTTCTATAAAAATTGAAGTTTTCAGGAGGAGGTAGACGAGGAACTATTTACTATGCATTTAACACTAGTCGAGGGAGTTCTTTTGAAGTATTTCACTTAGGAACAGAGAATTTAAACAAATTCCATCTGTGCTTATTCTTAAGTATTATCTGTCCAAGAATTCTATGTGGAAAATATGTGTTTCACTTCACTGAAAGTTAAGATAGTTTCAGATCATATTAACTTAATAATCTAAATACTGTTCATTTTTCTTATTAAAATTGATAAAACAACTATCAAAAGTTGATACTTATTAATGACCACAAGGACATATTCATATTGACACATTTTTGACATAGTTATTTTATCCTTTGTACTTTGAGGTTTATAAGTTAAAGACATATTCTTAGACATCTGAGATCAGAATGAATATATTTATAATTTTTTTCTATTTTTAGATATACATTTTCGAACTCTGGAGACATGTGAGATAAGCCCTCATTGTCTGTGTAAGAATAAAGTCTTATCTTTGCCAAGGAAGATAGTGATAGAGATTTGTTCAAATCAGAATTCAAGCATCTTGGCGGCGATGAGCACTTCCCTATTTATAATTAATTCATCAGTCACACCATAGTTTCATCAACTGCAAAGGACTTTTCCCAATTTTGGAAGAATGACTACAGAAAAGTGACACATAAAGCTTTCTTCAAAGACATAAATGGTTGCAATTTGAAGAAAATGATAAGACCCCACTGCCCAAAAATATCTTCCCTTTATCTAGGACCTGAAATTCCCACAACTGGTCACAGGTGAAAAATGACATCTAAATTCACCTTGCAAATGAGAAGTGAAACAGCAGTGCTAACGTTTTAGCTGTTGCCTAGCAGAAAGAATGTAAGAATATAGGGTAGCATAGGAAAATATGCAGGCTGAGGGAACAAAGATATTCCGGAAGCTCGAGGTCGCCAGGCAGCAGGTAGGAACTTGGGGAACTAACGGGAAGGTATTGTTTATAAAAGTCTCCCTATGTTGTTTGTAGAAAACCAAAGGGGGGACTTAGTTTAAAAATCAGGAATTCTAAGTTGACTACTGTTTATTTTAGTAGAAAAAATAAATAACATTCTTATAAAAATGAAAGCAAGAATTAAATCCCTCAATAAATAGTATTTATAGAAGCATTCCCTTAATAAAAATCTACTCCGCTCCTACTGAGTACAGATATTTTACATACAAACATTAATTAGATGAGGTTTCTGCTCTCAAGGGCATGTGAGCTGATAATTAAAATACAAAATAATAACGGCCAAGGTTCGCATGTGTAAAGACTGCTGTGGAATCCCAGCAGAAGTATCCACCTCTACCCGGTGGAATTTGCAGAGAGGGGGAGAGGTGAAATGTGAGGCAAGTCTTGAAGAATAATTAAGAGATCACTCAACCACAGGGGGAGGCAGCGTGGATCGCAGCAAGGGCTGGAGAAGGGAGAATCCTGTAACAATTAGGAAGATTTCAAACAGGGTGGAGTCTCTGTAATCAGACAGATCTAAGTTCAAATCCTGACTCCAACACTTAGCAGCTGTGAGAACTTAAGAAAACTGCTTGATCTCACCGAACCTTGTTTTTTCTTCATCCGTAAAATAATAACAATAGCATTAATAACATCTACCTCATAGGCTTCCGTACGTGTAAAGTACATACAAAGTCCTGATACTGTATCCAATAAAATTTAACCATATTACTAGTTACCATAAAAGCCCAAATGCGAGACGATGATAGTGTGAGCTAGGCAGATGGGAAACACAGAAACATTTTGAGGAGAAGCTGCGAACTGATCAGACATGTGCAGTGAGGGAGAGATCAAGGCTGATCCAAAGTTTCTAATTTAGGCAGCAGGGTAAGTGTAGGTGTCATAAACTGGGAAAAGGAACTGAGCGGATGGGAGGAGTCGGAGGGTGTGCGGAGTATGAGGAGCCTACACGCCAGTGGGACCCCAGAGGGAGGTAGCAGCCAGAAATTCAGATCCAGGAACTGTGAGTATGACCAGGTCACTGCCCAGATGAGATCTTACAGGGAAACTGTGCTCAACAGAGAGTAGAAACCCAAAGGACCCAACCAAATCTTAGGAAACAAAATAACATATTAATGATTCTTAAATTCTCATTGTAAGCTCATGATGATAGTCATGTTATGACAATGATCATTTATTGTGTCTTACTATATAGAGGGTGTCATGCTACATGTTTGGTATATTATCATTCATTCAACAAATAGTAATTGAGCATCTACTGTATGTCAACACGGTCATCAGAGATGGGGCTTCGCCAACAAACCAAGCAGAAAATATGTCTGCCTTCATGAAGCTTATGTTGCCTTCATGTAATTAAAAAGGAATCAAATAAAGAAAATCACATCAGATTATGATAAGTGCTATAAAGAAAAGAAAAACAAAATAAAGTGGTAGAGAGAGGCAGATGCAGTTGAGGGCATACTGGAAAAAGAAGTCAGGGGTCCTGTCTGTGCAGCTCGTGTCCTCCTCCCCTCCCGACAGCACTGGTTGAGGAGGAATTCGAGGCTTTGAGAAGTTAAGTAACTTGCGTGTGAGTGTTAAGAGTACTTAACGTGAGTGCTACCCTCTTAGATTTTTAAATGTATAGCACGGTATTGTTAACTGTATGTACAATGTTATACAGCAGACCTCTAGAACTTGTTCATCTCACATAATTAAAACTTTATACCTGTTGACTAGCAACGCCCCCTGCCCTTCTCCCCGGTCCCTGCAAACTACCATGTTGTTCTCTGCTCCTACGAGTTTGACTATTTTAGATATCTCACATAAGTAGAATCATGCAATATTTGTCCTTCTGTGACTGGCTTATTTCACTTAGCATAATGTCCTCAAGATTCATTAGTGTTGTCATATATTGCAGGACTTTCTTCTTTTTTTAAGGCTGAATAATATTTTATTGTACACACATACTACATTTTCTTTATCTATTCATTGATTGATAGACATTTAGGTTGTTTTCACACCTTGGCTATTGTGAATAGTATGGCAATGAATACAGGAGTGCTAATATCACTTTGAGATCCTGATTTCAATTCTTTTCAATAAATACCCAGAAGTGGGATTGATGGATCATACGATAGTTCTGTTTTTTTTAATTTTCAAGGAACCTCTCCATACTGTTTTCCATAGCAGCTGCACCATTTTGCATTTCTACCAACGACACAAATGTACAAGGTTTCTAATTTCTTCATATCCTCGCCAACACTTGCCTTATCTACATACACACTGGCCATCCTAACAAGTATGAAGTGAATTCTCATTGTGGTTTTCATTTGTATTTCCCTGATGATGAGTAACACTAAACATATGTTCTTTTAATCTACCTGTTGCTCATTTTTATGTCTTCTTTGGAGTATAGTACTGGTATAATGACAGATACATAGACCAATGAAACATAATAGAGAGTCCAGAAATAAATCTACACATATGTAGTCCACTGAGCTTTAACAAAGGTTCCAAGAATACACAATAGGGAAAGGATGGTCCCTTCAACAAATGATGTTGGGAAAACTGAATATCTACATACAAAAGAATGAAATTAGACCCAGATCTTATACCATACACAAAAATAAACTTGAAATGGATTGAAGATTTAAACATAAAACTTAAAACTGTAAAGCCCCAAGAAAAAAACATAAGTGAAAAGCTTCATGACGTTGGTCCCAACAATGATTTCATGGATATGACACCAAATGCACAGGCAACAAAAGCCAAGACAGCCAAGTGGTACTACACCAAACTAAAACTGCAAAGCCAAGAAAATAATCAACAGAGTGAAAAGTAACCTATGGAATGGGAGAAAATATTTACAAACTAGATATCTCATAAGGGGTTAATTTCCAAAATATATAAGTAACTCCTACAACTCAACAGCAAAAAAATCACAACCCAATTGAAAATGGACTAAAGACTTGAATAAATAACGTTTCAGTGTCTCCCAGCTAGAACCAAGATTTTTCTAATTCTAATACCCACCCCAATCATCATTAAGTACTGCCTCTCACAAACAAGCTGAATGGAAAATAAGTGTACAATGATCTAATGTATTAATATATAAATATGTATTAAGATTTAAAATGCCATTATCTATACAGACTGATTTAATATGGATGTTTGCTATTATAACTGTGTCTAGTTACTGGCTGCTAATAAATTCAGACAAATTGGTTTAAAACATCATTGACCTTGACTTCACCACAATGCAGTATATCAATGTAGCAAAACTGTACTAGTACCCCATGAATATATACAAATAAAAAAAAGGGAAATTTTTTTTAAATTTTAAATAACAACAATAAAAACATCATTGTTGATTAGGTTTCCACTAGAAAGAATAAAGACCAGCAACTGATGCAACGATGCCCAAGGTCCAGTACTAAGATGAAACTCTTTCTCTTTCATTAGCAAATACGTTGCTGAAGCTAGGAATTGAAGAACACATACTGGGTACTCAGTATGTTGCTGTTTATTGGAAAGAGGCGAGGGGAAGGTAGAGAAGCCGAACTCCCAGGCTGTCAGGAGGGTGGAGCCATGGTCCTCACCAGGCCGCATCCAGCACATCACTGTCGTCCTGGACGTCTTGGATGAAAAGTGACCAGAGGAGATCCAAGGCCAGGGTCAGGGCCATGGCCAGTCAGCACCAGCTTCAGTATGAGGAGGAACAGGTATGGGCAAACAGCAAGAAATATCATTAGAAGTATCAAAATAATGGAGACACAAGCACCACATGTACTCATCATCAAACTGGTACTAACTGATCGACTCTTATGTGAACATATGGTAATAGCATCATTCATCGGGTGTCAGGGAGGTGGGAGGGGGGAGGAGAGGATAGGTATATTCACACCTAATCTGGGGGATGGACATGCTTGAAGCTCTGACTCAGGTGGGGCAAAGGCAATATATGTAACCTAAACATCTGTACCCCCATAATATGCTGAAATAAAAAAAAAAAAAAGAGGCCGGGCGTGGTGGCTCACGCCTGTAATCCTAGCACTCTGGGAGGCTGAGGCAGGAGGACTGCTTGAGCCCAGGAGTTTGAGGTTGCTGTGCGCTAGGCTGAAGACACAGCCCTCTACCCCAGGTGACAGAGTGAGACAGAGTTTCACTCTGAAAATACTGAAAGGCTCTGGAACGTATGGCCAAAGAATTTAGAGAAAATAAAGCTGGAAATCATGAGAGCACTTTAATTTTAACAAGCAGAGTCTTCCTCATCTGAAATGGTTTTTATCTGCCAGCCACACATGCAGCAGCATTTGCCAATTTCTGAAGATAGTACCCAGCATCTGGCACCTACCACTGTTGCCTTACCCTGCAATCTTGCTTAAAATGAAGAACTAGCCACTTAGGGCTTAGATAATTTATCTAAGTACAAACAAGTATGTTTATAAAAAAGGACTTGACCAGCGGCATCTTCAAATTTGAACAGTTTATAGGCAGAATGCCTTCAATGAAGTCTTCATAGTTCATGAGGAATATTGATATATGTTGTTTTAGAACATTGCAGAAAAATCTACTAGAAATGTATTTTTATCCCTGAAGGATAGAGGAGGCAAGTAACAAGACCCAACAAGCAGGACCTTTTCCAACAAGCAGGAAACTTTTCAACACAAGAAAGGAATACACAAGATCTATACACATACTTAGTTTGAAATTTATACTTTAAAAGGAATGGTGCACAGAAAGAGGTGGAAAAATCTACTGTATAATTTAGCTTCTTGACAGGATTACAGCTCATCTTGCTACTTCTAATTAATAATACGTTTTGCTGTATTATTAGACATTTGGAAGTGTTTCTCTGACAGCACTTGTAACTGAGTTCTTTCTCACAGTTCCTTCTCTCTGCTAGTGAGAAGAGTAATAAAAGACAGCTAAGGTAAATATAGTCTGTTACATGCTGTAATGCTGTCTGATGGCACCCCAGCCCCTCGGTGATTCATACATAAGTTACATCCCAAGCAATGAAATCTAAAATTGGAGTGTACGTGCTAGCACAGTTTTATGTCTCAGTTTGGCAGTTTCTATCTAGAGTTGCTACAAATGAATTTTATTATTAGCTCAAAGGTTTGGTGAAAAGTGTCATAAATGCTTATTTTTTTAGAAGAGAGAGAGAAAAAGATTCTGAGGTTCCATTTCCAAGAAAAAACTTGGAAGCTACTAGGTGCCAGGCGTGTGGATGGTCATTTTGTTTTTCTTATCTCCTTTAAGCCTCAGAACAAAGGTGTAAAGAAGTTATCAGTAACTAAATTTTAACCTTGAAAAACCTGAGGTTCAGGGAGATTAAAAACTTGTCCAAACTCACTCAAGGAACTAAGAAACCAAACCAAGACTAAAACTAAGGACTTTCTGGCTCCAAAATCCTTTATCCTTTGCCATAAATAAAAGGAGATTTTGCTTTAAATGCTCGTTTTTATTTTTATTTTTTTTTTTAGTCACATGCACAGAGGTCAACCTCTGACATTGAGGGGACACTTGTATGATTGATGATTAATTTTCTTGATAAATCTCAAAACGGCTATTGTGGTCATTCAAATGATATCATGATGATGGTTACAGTCATCATTCTAAAGATACACAAGTTAGCAAATTCTTTCTATGCGATATGCAAACAGTACTGACATGTGCATTCTAAGAAAAAAACTCATAAAGGCTGAATTTTAAAAGGGATTACTGTCATCACCCAAAGGCAGGGAAGCCATTCAGATAACACTGAAATGAATAACCATTCGGAAAACTGGAAAACATTCAGAAATCATCAGGGCCTGTCTTATTTGCTAGACTTGTCTAGAGTATTCTCTCACTCACCGAAGCATCATCGGTCATCTGTGTTCCCCCAGCCTTGATCTCCCACCTGAGCTCCACACCTTGTCTGTGCGATACTACCACGCGTCAGAGCCACCATGTATGGTGCACCCTTTTCCAGTTACTGTGCTAACATATGGAATATATTACCGTCGCTCGTCCTCAATAATTCTGTACGATGGGTAGTCTGAATCTCATTTTTCAGAAATGTTACTTCCCTGGATGTCACCGTTACTTCCCTGAAGTTGCAACCCTAACAAACGATGGAACCAGGCAGCAGTTCGAGTCCAGGTCTTGCTGATTTCAAAGTCGATTTTTGTTCCTCCAGCCCTCACTGCTTTTCAGTAACCCCCAGTTCCCACTTGCAGTCCTAGAGCTCTCTGACATTTTTATGTCAACAGCTGAATAAATCATTTCCCCTCTCTTCCCATCTCTGCTTTGTTTCCTTCCTGTATTCTTTATCGGAATGAATGGCATCACCTCTCAACTGTATATAACTGTATGGTCACTTCCCTGTCTCTTCATTAAACTCCCAGTTACCTGTGTATGCTCAGAACCTATCAGAGAGTCTGAAAAATAGTTTAAAACACACTTAATGTATAAAAATTTGCTAAATGATGCTGCCCAGTCATGTTAGTCAGAACTCCAGAAGTCACTTGAGATTCCTTCCTTTTCTTGGGCCCTCATGACCAGTTAGCACCAAGCCATTCTACCTCAAACGTCTCATGGAGTGGTCTTCATTTTTGCCTAGATTACCATAGTTTTCTTCTGAAAGATGGAATCACTTTGTCTCCAAGGTGGCTTACCTCCACGACACAGCCTACCAAATATGACACAGCTAAAATGTCTTCAGTAACTCCTCGTTGCCTCTAGCATGATATATGTCTCTTCAAAGATCTCTGTCTTGCTTACCACCCTAATCTCATCATTTGATCCTCTCTCCTGTGTTCCTCTCTCTCTTTCTCTCTTTCACACACTCTCTCTCTCTCACACACACACACACACACACACACACACACACACACACACATAAATTTATAAGCCCCTTAAATTTATATGCCTTCTTTCCACTGCAGGGTTTCCTGCACATGAAATGATCTTTTTTAATTTATTTATCTCGTAAATTCCTAATTAAAAGGCCAATCAAAGGTTACTCATTTGTCATCTCTTTAAATTGATAGTCTTCAAATTTTTGTTCACCTACACAGAATTTCTAATCACTTACACATGTACACCTTATTTCATATGTTTAAAATATGGAGACTTATGGTTTGCATTAAATATCACCTAGTATTTTATCTTACCTATTATTTTTGTAATCAGATGATGTGACCCTCATAACTAAGTAGCATTTGTAGCAAAAAAATAAAAGTATGAGATATTAACCAGGAGTTTTTTCTTGCATTTCCATTTTGTCAGCCATAAACAGTAGCTCAAAGAAGCACTTAAAAATAGCACAGAAAACAAATGAACAAAGTCTTGGCTTTTGAGTTTTGAAATAAAGTCTTGAAATTTACAGCAGTTATAAAGGTCGTTAAAGCTTTTCATTTGCAAGAGCAGAGTTTTCTCTACTTTAAAATGGCTGTCTTGAAAACATAAGCATAAAGTTTGTGCCATGAGAAAAATAGACAAATAAAAAGATCTCTAATAATAAGGAGGTACATTACTACAAGCACTCTTTACTGGAAATTTTCTAAACTTTTTATCTTTGGTATGGCAAATTTTAATTCAAGTTTATTTCCTGTGAGTTATATTCATTCATTTATATTTCTAGATTTTATACTTTATTTTGCCAACAGAACTTTAAAAAACAACTCATCAGAAAAATCTGTTTTGCTTTGATAGATATCCTAGCACTCCTTATAAAAACATCGCTTCTATAAACACATTTGCCTCTTCCCAGTTCTGCATTTTCCTTATTAGATTTCATCTGCCCGAAATTTCTGCCCCCTTCCTCTTTGCTTAAATCAGTTCTGTTCTCCCTCAATATCTAGTTCAAATCCCGTTGTGTTTTCCCGAAGACCTCCATGATCACTCTGGACTAGAAACCATCTCTCTCTCACCTCTGAATACTCACAGCAACCATTAAGTCACGGGTCACAAATCTTGTGCTATTTTGTCATAATTCTTCTCCTTCTTGAACTACTTTGTAATATTTCTACATCATATTCTTTTCAAGAATAGTACTCTTATTTCTGCAAATAGATTGTAAATTTTGGGAGAGAACAGTTTTTCATCTTTATATCCACCAAAGACTACATCAACGGGTGCAAGGAGTAAGTCCTAAAAGTGATATGCTATTTTATCTTTTAGTGATAACAATAGTAATAATAATATCATTTACTAAGCACTTGTTATGTACCGAGCACTGTGTTAATCACCTCATGTGGATTATCTCATTTAATTCTCATTAAAAAAAACTCATGAATTTCATTCTATTATTACCTACATTGTAGAGCTGATAAAACTAAGACTTTAGAGGCATGAAGTACTTTATTCCAGGCCACACAGCTAGAAGTGGAAAAACTAGAACTTTAGTTTTATGCCTTATGCTAAATTTTTACTTGTAGAAATCTAGTACTTCCTTAGGTAGACAAATTTTTATTATCCAGTTCTTCATGTCATTGTTTTAGGAAGAGATTCTTTATCAATAATAAATTGCCATTCAAGTAAGTATGTCATCCAAGAGCAAAGAGAAGGCATTCTGGTGGGGACTCCGTAATGTAAAGAGTGGATGATGTTAAAGTTGGTTCATGGTTTTAATGAAGTAATATAAATTTTTAGTGAAAAACCTAAATTACACTAGCAGAAAACATAATGCATCAGAACACTACAATAAATAGTGATGATTTCATAAATATTAGATAAAAATTCTAAATATCATAGCTAGTGATGACCCTGAAAAACAGCCAGGCAGTTAAAAAGTACAACATGATATGAAAGAATTATTGTCCACGAAATCACTATGAAAGAGTGAAGTGTTTCTGAAAAACCTCCTAGAACAATCTCGAATTGGCAAAATCATCTACATGTGAATCGTAAATAAAGAAAATAAGGACAAGGAGATTATAATGTGCTTTAAGTACAGTACTATCCGTTCTTGGCTTACTGCTCCTGAAAGACAAAGAATCCTTTCAAATAAAGAAAGTATGAAATGTTTGAGGAACCGTAAATAGTTAGGGTGTCTAATAAGACATTTCAAAACTAATATGTCCAAAAATGAACATTTTTCCTTTTCTTTTCTTCTTTTTTTTTCTTTTTTGAGACAGAGTCTCACTCCATCACCCCGGGCTGGACTGCAGTGGCATCATCATAGCTCACGGCAATCTCAGACTCCTGGGCTCAAGCGATACTCCTGCCTCAGCCTCCGGAGTAGCTGGGGCTACAGGCACGTGCCACTGCATCTGGCTAATTTTTCTATTTTTGGTAGAGACAGAGTATTGCTCTTGCTCAGGCTGGTCTTGAACTCCTGACCTCAAGCCATCTGCTGGCCTCAGCCTCCCACAGTGCTAGGATTACAGGTGTGAGCCACCTCGCCTACAAAAAATGAACTTTTTGTCTTCTCCAAAACCTATTCTTTCCCAGTTTTCCTCATCTTGGAAAACATTATTCTACCCCTGATTTAGGTCCCAAAACTTGGAATCTTTCTGAACTCTGCTTTTTCTGTTTCTTCCCACGTGCAATCAATGGGTCAATCGTGTCATCTCTTCCTTTGAAGTAGATCCTGAATCCTATCACTATTCATCATCCTCACAGCTTTGACCCACCCCCAAGCCTGCACCACTGCAGCAGGCTCCTAGCTGGCCTCCACTTCCTGCCTCCCCACTTCCACCACTGTCCCCAACACTGTGTGCACACATACACACACGTCAGAGTGTTCATTGGAAAATGTGTCGGATTATATCATCTTCAAAATTCTCCAGTGATTTCCATGTCACTCAAAGAGAAAATCCAAAATCCTTACCATGGTCTGCTATGTACCCTGCCACCACCGCCTGTCTAACCTCATCTCCTCACTCTCTGCGTCCCAACACCAGCAGCGACGCATCCTCCTTCCCTCTGCTGCAGACAATAGGAGCTCCTCGCTCGTCTGCGAAGTCACCATTCTCTTTGCTCTCTACCACGGGCGTCTGCACTTGTGGATCCCTGGAATGCTCTCAGCTCAGTTCTTCGCCCAAATGTCCCAGGGAGACATTCTCTGGTCACCGTATACAAAGCAACATTGCCGCCGCCACCTCTTTCTATCCCCCACACCTTGTTATTCTTCGTAACACTTGTCACCCCCAATGCATTATCCTTATTTGTTTATTTGCTGTAAACCCCTATGAGATACAAGCTCCCCAAGAGCAAGGACTTTGTTGAGAAGTATGCAAAACGACCAACTAAATGTACATTAAAAAATACTCTTAGCTCTCCAGTCTTAGGACAACCCTGTGAAAGAGCACAGATTGGGGTTAGCCAGATTTGGATTTTTACCTGTATGCTGTCACTTTAAAAAAAAAATAAATTTTACTATGTATTTGAGGTTCGTAACATGATGCAGTGGCATACAAGTAGACAGCAAAATAGTCACATAGTGAAGCAAATTAACACATCCACCATCTCACACAGTTACTTCTTTTATGATTAGCACAGCTAAAAATCAACTTATTTAACGAAAGTCCCCAATGCAGTTTTACCGACTGCACTCCTTGTGTTATGCTAATGATCTCTAGACTTGCTCGTCCTACATATCTGCGACTTGGTATCGTTGGAATTACCTCTCCAGGTTTCCCCTCCGCTTCCCCTGCCTCTGCGAACCACTGTTTTATCCTCCGCCTCTGTATGTATCTGACCGTATTTTTTGTAGATTCCACATATGCTAAGTGAATAAATAAGCCAGACACAGATAAAAAACATTGCATGATATCACTTACAGGTAGGATCTGCCACTTTTTTAACTTACCAAGTTTAGGAAAATTAATGTCTGCAGGCCTCCCCGTTTCCTCATCACTTGAAAAAAAAAAAAGCAGTGCCCAGGATGCAATGGAGCGGGGCGGATGCGGAGGAAAAGCCGGGGAAAAGTATTATTGTGGATAAAAGCTACTTCGCAAGTTGCTGGAAGGTTATATTGTTCTTAATGACATATATAAAGTATCTAACAAACTGGCCAGACTATTATGGTATTTAACAAATGTTCACAGACACACATTTTTGTTTCTATTGCTTCCATTGTGTTTTCTGCAAATGCAAAACCACAGCTGCCTAGAGAGTGCGAGCATTCAGTACCAAAATCTGAGAGGCATGAAACACAATAATCGCTGGTCTGAATATTTAACCAAGTGTAAGCCTATTAGTTTGCAACTTTTAAATTCATAGCTTCAGATGTTCATCTACACCTGGAATTGTGTAGAAAAAGCAAAATAACCTCCTAAAAACTCAGATCACTATGTTCTTCATTATATCATGGACTGAGACTTCTCTCGCATATCACACCCACTCCATGTCCAGACATTCGAAGGACCAATTTTCAGGATAAGTTTATTTCAGTAAACATGTTTATGTAGATAGTATCTACTTTAGTACTTAATATTTCCTGGAAACGCTAGTTATTTAGAAAGAAATGAGTAGATATTGTACCAATAAGCCCAGGCTGGTGCCTTTTGCCATCTAATGTTTTAAGAATCTTTGAGCATTTTCTGATTACAATTCAAATTAAATGCACACAGTCACGTAGCAAATATTATCAAGTCTTTCTGCCAGCTGAGAACATGAATAATGTAATTAATGAGACATGTTCATTATTTGCTGTCTAGCAGCTGTGATGGATTAATTTTGACTGGTACATCTTGCTAATGTTATGGAGTACAGTAAATATTGGGGCTTGTTATTTTTTCCAGGGCAGGGAAGCCATGGTCTCTAATGACTTGCCTCATTTGTATCTTTCTCTACAATCTGCCAAAGTGTTGGTAGATGCATATTAATCTCTACCACGTGAATTTCCATGTGAATACCACATTAGGAGACCCATCATCAATTCAGGCCAGAGCCCTCTATGTCTGTCTGTCTCTCTCTCTCTCTCTCACTCACACGTCAGTTTCATATAGACCCAAACCTAGGGAAGTACTAAGAAATTCTGGCTTGCCATAGGTACATTGTTTTCTTTCTACTTAAGAACATATTTTCATAACGTGGTTTTTTTTAAGCTATGCAACCAACCAACAAGGGTGAGCCCATGAGTGGTTGTACCAGATCCATTGTTAGATTTGAAATCTTTGAACTGAATGTGAGGAATTTTAAATTATGGCCATCTAGAAGAAATCATCACAGAGTAGCGTTTCTCAAACTTTTTTCATTATTATCCCCCTAGGGAACCTTTTTAGACATTTTCCCCCTAGTCTTCCCTTCCTCATGAAATTTTAATACTACAGATATGCTGGTTATGTACTGTGGCCCTTTACAGGGCTACAAGTCATTGTAATACCTAAGATTTTTTTGCACCCCCAAGAAGCAATTTTTAACCCTTGGGGGCAATATCATTCCTTTTGAGAATATATTCACTAAAGTCTTCATTCTCCTTCCGCTTCATCGCTGTCTAATTGCATATTCTCATTCAGCTGCATAAACCCCTCTGTATCTCGTGTTTTCCATACGTGCGAGTGGAACAGGCACACCCCCCAAGTCTAATTCCCCCCATAAAGGAGGCAGTCAAGATAATACACGTGGTATAAGTACACACTATCCCTTTTCTCCGCCCCTCCAACCCTTCAAAATAATGCATGCCGAATCAGGCTCAGATAACATCAAGGCAATCTTGAAGGAAGAAAGAAATCTCAAAAGAGCCATGTGTAAATTGTGTTTTGCAGAAAGATTGAATGAATTTGAACCTACAGTCTACGTACTTTAATGAAGTTCTTTTCTTCCCTGAGCTTCAGTGTCCACATCTGTTAAATGGAAATGTCAATAGCTATCTCTTACCTATGCATTCAACAAACATGTATGAGCTCAGTTGAAAGCACCTGTGAAGACCACCAGAAACATCTGTTGATCAAGAAAAGAGGAGTGTTTTATACTTACTGCAACAAGCAAAAACACCACCTTTACAATGTCTTTGAATCTCCAATGGGAAAAAATTAGGGAAGGGTATTTACAGGGTTATGAGACCCATCCTGAATGATTTTAAGGTAGTTCTTGAAAAGCAGATAACCAGTTCGGATTGAGTAGAATTAATGACATAATGATTTTGGATTGATGAGCACAGTGAAGCAAGGTCCTAAAGTGAGTGTTGATAAGCAAGCTGTTTTGCAAAACAGTCCTGATGAACAAGCTAATAGTTTGTGTTTTAAAGGAAGCTGTTTTAGGTGGTTTTTGGTCTTAACCTCTCAGTGTCATTTAACAGAGAGACTGAATCTATTTCAGTTCTCAGTTCTTGCAATATGTCAGACATTAATTTAGGCACTAAAGACAAAGACGAGTTCCTTGCCTTCAAAAACCTTCTACTTGAGCAGGAAAATAAGGTTTGAATAACATATTATGTGGATCATCTATGCCAAAAATTATTTTGGGGGGACTTTTTGATAAAGGCCATTATCACTAGAGATAAGTGATATTTCATTGTGGTTTTGATTTGCATTTTCCTGATGATTAGAGATGTTGAGCATTTTTTCATATGTTTGTTGGTCATTAGTTTATCTTCTTTTGAAAAGTTTCTGTTCGTGTGCTTTGCCCGCTTTTTGATAGGGTTGTTTGATTTTTTCTTGCTGATTTTCCTGAGTTCTATATAGAATGTTTATAGCAGCACAATTCATAATTGCAAAGATGTGGAAACAACCCAAGTGCCCATCAATACATGAGTGGATTAACAAAATGTGGTAAATATGTATACCATGGAGTTCTACTCAGCCACAAAAAACAATGGTGATCTAGCACCTCTTGTATTATCCTGGATAGAGCTGGAGCCCATTCTACTAAGTATCCCAAGAATGGAAAAACAAGCACCACATGTACTGACCATCAAATTGGTATTCACTGATCAACACTTAAGTACACATATAGTAGTAACATTCATTGAGTGTTGGTCAGGTGGGAAGGGGGAGGAGAGGATGGGTATGTACACACCTAATGGGTGCGGTGTGCACCGTCTGGGGTGTGGACATGCTTGAAGCTCTGACTGGGGTCAGGCAAAGGCAATATACATAAACTAAACGTTTGTAACCCCATAATATGCTGAAATAAAAAAATAAATACAATATTACGTGGATCAAATCTTCTGAAGAAGTGTAAGTTGCTACAGAAATGCATTGCAGCAGGGGGTCATTCACTAGGCCAATATAAGAAAATGTCTTTTTGTAAAATGTCTAGCAGAGTCTCTAAGACACAACAGGAAGGATTCCTGAGAATATCCACTGGTTTCCAGTGTTTGGGGCTTCAGGGTAAAAGGAAGGGTGGGGTGGTTTACCCCATTTTTGTCACTGTGACTCTGGAGGGATTTATAGATAGTACCTCAGACAGCTTTTAAGTCCCAGCAAGGAACTGCAGCAGTTGTTCACTCAGGAAGACCCTTCCTCCTGCTCTGAGTTTATGAGTGCAAATGTGAAATCAATAGAAGCTATCAAGATTATAATCCAAAAATTATTAGTTCTAGTTAACCCAAATTGTCTGAGATTACACTCAGCAGAAATCTATGCCCTGGTTTTTGTAAATATTGCATCTTAGTAGGTCTGAATATCAGAGATGTATGTTTAACACATTCACTGCCATGTGAGTTGTATTTAACTCACGCTAGTTTTGAGCCCGGGGCCTCGTGAAGCATATGTAACTCACACATCTCTTTACCTTGGGAGCTGCGTGAACTATTTTTCAAGTTGCATATAACTCACGCATAGAAAACAATAAAAAATTGCAAAATTTTCATTAAATTAGAAAGGGTCATTTTGTTTTCGAAGTTTTTATTCTATTTTCGTAATAAAACACCGTGGTCCCAAGGAAAAAAATAAATTTTTTCTAGTATGGCAGTCAGTGTGTTCAGAATCATGGCTAAATGGTTTTCTTGATATAAGTCTTTGGAGTCCCGGAGGGCCTGACTCTGGCATTGTCCATGCAGGAAAGCAAAACTCATCGGCAGGTGCAATCTACAATTATTGAAGTACTAAAAGTTAAATAAATCTACTCAAAAAAAACCCAAACAGACACAGGAAAATAAGGCAGTTTAACTTAATAGAAGTATGGCATTGGCTCTGCTACTCTGGCCCAGCTTTGGCAGATCCTCTGAAAGGATCATCCATGAGTCAACAACTCCCACTAAATTCTGCCCTCTACTACCTCAGATCTGCAGGTCCACACACACCCTGCTCCTTCCCCAACTAAAATTGTCTCCACCCTCAATGTACCTATTTTGGAAACAACCATCAGTCACACCAGCCTCCCCAGGCAGAACTACACTAACCTGTTTCAAATGCTCAGGCCCATCACTTACTACTAATAACATTATGACCCTAAGGCAGGCAGTTAAATTCTTGGTGCTTGAATTTTCCCACCTTTAAAATAGAGCTAATAATGGTGTCTAAATTGTACAGTTGTTCTGAGGTTTAAGTGAGTGCATAAAAACTGTTTAAGCATAGTAACAAAACCAGAGAACTGTACATTTTAGCTGTTATTATTATCATTCTTTCAACACACCTCTCCAATTTATCTCTTCTCAATTGCCACTGACTCCAACAGAATCTCGATTTCATCACTTCACACCTTATTATTTTAACAGCTTTTCTACCACTTAGTTTTCTTATCACTTAGCTTTTCCCTCTTCTTCATCTTAGACTTTAGTAATTAAGTAGCTATTCCCTGACTTCAACTTCCCATCACATCAACTTCCTGGCTTGTGTACATTCTTCTACCTCGCTTTCAAGGTTTGCTATAACCTGAATCCATGAAATCAACCTAAGCTCATTGTTAATTCACAATTATTGGATGATTCTGAGTTTGGTAGTTTTAAGTAGCAACCAGTGGTTGGAGGAAGATGCAGTTCTCTCTCCCACAGCCTTGCCACTAGGAATACACAAACATGAAAGCAAGACTCAAATCTGACTCTGCCACCTATGAAAATAGGTAATCTGACCCCAAAATTGCCATACTACCTGTTCTTTAGGCTTAATAAAGGCTCATCTCTCTAGCTTTTCATGTCTCAACAGTGGATGCTCTGGTCTGAATATTTGTGTCCCCCAAAATTCACATATTGAAATGTTAACCCCTAAGTCAATAGTGTTAGGAAGTGGGACCTTTTGGGAGTGATGGGTCATGAGGCAGAGCTCTCATGGGTGAGAATAGTGTCTTTATAAAAGAGACCCCATAAAGCTGCCTTGCTCCTCCCACCATGTGAGGACACAGTGAGACGGCACCATCTATGAGAAAGTGGGCCCTCGCCAGACACAGAATCTGTTGGCACCTTGATCTTGGACCTTTCAGCCTCCAGCACTGTTAAAAATAAGTTTCTTTTGTTTAGGAACTACCCAATTGATGGCATTTTGTTATAGAAGCCCATATGGACTGAGGCAGAGGACTGCATGGAAAACTCACCTGAATCAGATTCTACAATATTCTAATGGCAGCATTCAACTAACCTTCTGCTCAGGGTATGGCAACAATATCCTCTGCTCAACAGCTGAACATAGGGAGGTTTAAAAATTCTAAACCTAGCATGGCTAGCATGTGGTCTGTGACTCACTAGATTCCTATGCCTTGTTTACTCACCAACCCCCATACCTACGCAGATTTTTAGCCTGATCAGCTCTCATTTCACAGATCAAAAAATAATGTCTAACATCCATTATACTAATTAACAAGGCAACTGGTATTAATTAAAATAAAGATAAGAAGTCTTCTGAATGAACCTCTGGACTTTAGGCCTCTGCTTCGAATCTTTCATGTACTAACCAACCATCTCTAGAGTGCATATTCCTGACTAAGATACTTAAAATGTTAACTGACCTTAAAGTATAGATTAAGTTAACTAGAACCTTCTATGCTGAAGTGTTTTAATAGTAAACCGAAGAATATGACATCTAACTTTACCTCCCCCCATTCTCCGACACACATATTCCTCTAGAGTAGAGATTCTCAACCTTGGCACTACTGATATTTTGGAATGAATAATTGTTTGTCGTAGAGGGATGATGTGTGCATTATAGGGTGTTTAGCACGCCCCTGGTTTCCATCCATGAGATGCCAGTGGCATCCCCCTCCAGTTGTGGTAAGCAAAAATGTCTATAGACATTGACAAATGTCCCATGCTGGTAAAATCACCCCTCCCCATGTTGAGCACTACTGCCCGAGAGCCAGGCTGACTCGCTAAGGCCACTCTCACTCACCAGGCTATTTTTCTTTATTTATTTAGGCTTATAGTGGTCCCCAGTCTTAGAAGTTTCCTTCTCCACTTTCCTACTAGAATGTGACCCATCTTTTAAAACAAGGTAAATCCAAGAATTTCAAAAACCACGCAAATCTCTTAGAAGTGACTTGTTTGGTCCATGTGAATGTGGCTTCCAGATTGCCACATACCCGGCATCTCTGGGTCTTACACTTTCCCAGTCTTCCTACCTACCTCATCTATGTCACCTTCCTGACCCTATAAGAATTTACATTAAAACTTATATCTTAATAACAAGCCTAAATCCTCCTTCCATGAAATTTTCACTCTTATTATATCTGTTCTGACCTTTTCTTTCTGAGGAGAAGTTTTACACTCTGAAGCAAATGGAAAAAGTCAACACAATTCTGGTATCAAAATTTTCTACAACTTAATTGACTCTTATTAACAGAACTAAATCATTAAAACACCATGTACTAAAGTCATTTATTCTTTAAAATAATCACAGAAATCATGAATTATTAGACTGGGGGAAACAATTGCTCATCTGGGTCACTGTAGAGTATGAGCTGTCCTGTAATTCTTGAAGGACCCAGATCCACAGAACACAGAGTTCCCAACAGAGAGTCCTGTGTGTGAGTGTCCACTTACATCGTCATCTATACAGCTGCTTGTAGAGGGCAAAACGTCCAGGTAATTTTTTTCTGTGTGAGTTACTAACTAGAAATTTTTCAAAAAAACTCTTAAGTTTCTAAAAATAAACCCTATCATATTAAATCAAGAACATCATAAAAGTAAATGTTGACAAAATACAAAATTAGATGAACAGTGGCTGTTCTCAGGAAGGCTTAAACATAGTGGGAGTTACAACAAATTAATGATTAGGAAGCACTGTGAAAATGTGCATATTTATAAATGTAGTTAAATTATTTAAGAGATTCTATCCGAATCCAGTTTGTAATATGTATGGAAGATTTCAGTTGTCCCTAAAATACAATTGGGATAGAAATTTGATGATATTTTAGTGAAATATCTTATTACCTTCATATTCGCCTTTAACAGAACAAAAAATACTTCCCAAACTGAAATAAATACATTAGGAAAGCACATATATATGTAAATATCTTTATGAATTATCTACTTTTTGTAATTATAAATTATGTCCACTGATATCTCCCTTTAGTTTTTTAACTGAAATCATTCTACTTCTCCCTTTCTGTATTATTATTATTATATCAAACACTTTACGATCTTGCAGCACACCCAGACCTCCCCGCTCCCATCAAAAAGAAAATGTCCTTTTAGATAATAAGGCACTTGCAAAAGAAAAAAAAAAAAAGGACAAAAAAGAAAACATTTATCGGGTGCCTACTATGTTCAGTTGTATGTATGACACCTTCGGATTTTTTTAAATCCACTGGAGGGTGGGGCAAGACAGCTGACATCAGTTGCCTGATCATCTCAGAAAGAAGGAAAAGTGTTAGATGAATAAAAAACATACCTCAGGCGTAATTCTGAGGGAAGAGTGGCAGAACCTACTGCAGTTTACATGGGAAGAAGTATGGAGCAGAACAAGGAGCGATTTCGGCAGATATCAATCCCCGAGAAACTTGGAGTCCCATGGAAAGGGTAGGAGGGGCATCTGTTTCTCCTCCTCACACACCTCTGGTAGTCAGCAGGCTGCTGAATTGCTGGCGAGTTTCTCTACCCTCATGAGCCCAAAAGCTGCTGCCACCAGTGAACCGGGAGCTTCTTGAAAACAAAGTACTGGGATGCCAGCCCCCTCAGGGTCGCTCCCTGTCATCACAGACTAGAGCCAAGACAACGGACACCATACTGCTTCTCCACCCACTGTATGCCTTTGTCCTCCCCAGGGAGCTTCACTCCTTCAGTTTCCATGTCACTGATCCCAACACAAACATTTCCTAACTCCTGCCCAGACTGCAGTGGCCACAGGGGGCTGGTGGGTGCTGGGGGAACTGTGTGATCCCAGAGCTTAGATATTCTGGGCAGGCTACCTTCCAGGGAGAGAGAAAGGGGGGACCAGAGTGCCAGCTCACCTCCATTTAGACTCTCTTCCTCCCCCTTCCCTCCCCTGCCCACTGCTGCCGAGTGGCATAGGTGCCCCAAGAGACGATTGAGCCAGGGCTCTCAGGAGTGGCTGCTTCCCCTCTGTTGGTACATCTACCACACCAAGTTTTCCACAGACAGTGGGGCTCACACCTTTCTTCTTAAAGACCTACGGCAGATCAAGGGTGCTTGGACTGTGAGCTCCCTGCCCACCGGCCCTCCCTGGTGCTGCTTGCCTGGTGGCTCCAACAGAGCAGGGCATACCTTGAAACAGAGGGAATTAAGCCTGCTTGAGCAACCCATAGACAACTCAGAACCAGCATGATTCTCCCTGGCACAGCCAGGGATTGAACTTAGAGGACCAGGGGACAGGTCCACAGGCTGGATCCCATAACCCTAGGACTCAATAATGCTGCTCAGGGGCATAAACTAATCTTAGGAGGCGAGGGGACCTACATGGGCAGAGCTAAGGGGAGAGTACAGAGGGGGTCTGAGCTGCTGCACACTTGCAAAGCACTCCTCCCCTCACAGGAAAGCCACACTCTTGGTCCAGAGTGGGATCCTAGGCAGAGAAGCTCCCAGCCTACAGTGCCATTGCTGGTGAGCTCAGCTAGTTTGGGCCTGCTACTTGCATCCAGATGCCAGAAGGAGATCCATGGAGCACGGGAGGAGGGAGAAGAGCAAAGCGCACTCTTGAGAGCCAGACAGCACTTCCCCCATGAGCAGACTTTCTGGCTTGTTAGGGCCACTTCAGCCCCTCCATGGTGGCTTTCCTCAGCTGCCTGGGAGCTGACCCTCTAACCCTGAACCTGAATGCAGGCTCACCTGACCCAGCCCCATCCAGCCTTGCTCCTCCACCCACCTCTGCTGTGTTGGAGAATAAGGAGTCCCCTAGGAGCTCCAGGGTCCCACCCACCACCTGGGGCATCTGAATGCTTCTTCTGATTGACTACAGCCAGTTGCAGGTCCCAAAAAACAATACTGCAAGAGGCTCTTCCCTATAAATGCCACCTACTGGCAGGGAGGACAAGTTTTACATCCCATTATAGCATTTACTGATTCAATCATACAGGGCATGGCTGGCTCTTACCCACAAGCACCAACTACTGTCTCAGAGATTAAACTGGGTGGCCCAATATAATTCACACTGGCAAGCAGACCACAGGGCTGGGGAAAGAGAAAAGATCTCAAAAACCCCCATCTTCCCTTGTCAAAAGAAATAGGAAATTTGCCCATGCATATAGTATACCACCACTACATCCTACAAATAACTAGCAATTGAAAAAACCACCACACTAAGGATATCTACAATATATACAAGATATCCATCCAGAACCTGGACCCCCATCATAGTACACACAAGCAAAGCCAAAGGTCCTTACCTAACATATGCTACAGACATACCCTTGAGAGTGAAGGGGGGAAGCCCCATCTAAACAAAGAAAATCCAAAACAAGAAGTGACATCTGCTCCAGATGAGAAGGAATCAGCACAAGAACTCCAGAAGTATGAAAAATTGAAATGAAAGGATACCTCCAAAGGAGCATACCAACTCTCGAGCGAGGGATCCCAACCAAAATGAAAATGCCGAAATGACAGATAAAGAACCCTAAGCATAGATTGTAAGGAAGCTCAATGAGATCCAAGAGAAAATGGAAAACCAACTCAGAGAAACCAGAAAAACAATTCAGGAAATGAATGAAAAACTTACTAAAGAGATAGATATATTTTTTTTAAAAATAGAACCTCTGGAAATGAAAAATTCATTTAGGGAAACACAAAATACACAGGAAAATTTCAAAAATAGACTAGACCAAGCAGAAGCAATAATTACAGAGCTTAAAGAAAACTCTCTTGAATTAACCCTGTCAGTTAAAAATAAAGAACAAAGAATTTAGAGGAACAAAGTCTACAAGAAATATGGGATTATGTAAAACAGACAAATTTAAGAATCAAAGACATTCCTGAGAGTGAAGAAGAAAAAGCAAAGGCCCAGAAAATCTATTTGAAGGAATAATTGAGGAAAACTTCTCTGGTCTTGCTAGAGATTTAGGCATCAAGATACAAGAAGCTCAACAAACACCTGGGAGACTCATTGCAAAAAGGGAATCAACAAGATACATAGTCATCAGACTGACCAAAGGAACAACAGGAAGGAGGAACTTCTGCAAGCCAGGAGGCAGCAACATCAAGTAACTTACCAAGGAAAATCCATCAAACTAACAGCAGAATTCTCAAAAGAAACCTTCCAAGCCAGAAAGAAATAGGGTCCTATCGTTAGTCTCCTTCAACAGAATAACCACCAGCCAAGAATTTTGTGTCCTGCTAAACTAAGTTTCACAAATTAAGGAGAAATAAAGTCTTTCCCAACCAAGCAAACACTAAGGGAATTTGTCACAGGAAATGCTCAAAAGTGCATTATACATGCAAAAGCACAATAAATACCAACTAGCATAAAAACACCAAAAAGTTATAGCTCAGAGCTCTTATAAAACAATAGCACGAGAGGGAAAACAAAACAATAAGGAATTATCCAACATGTTGAACAGAACAGCCTCCCACATATCAATACTAACACTCAACGTGAACGGTCTGAATACCCCACTTAAAAGACACAGACTAGATGAATGGATGAAAAAACACAACTCAAATATTTCATGTCTCCAAGAAATACATCTAAATCACAAGAACTCACACAGACTCAAGCTAATGGGAGAGAAAAAATAGTCTACACAAATGGAAAACAAAAGCAAGCAGATGTAGTGATTCTCATATCAGATAAAATAGAGTTTAAATCAATAATGGTAAAATAAGACATAGTTGGTCATTACATAATGAAAAAGGGAGCAATTCAATAAGAAGACATAACAATCTTAAATATATAGGCACCTGACCCAGGAGCTCCCAGTTTCATAAAGCAAATTCTTCTGGATCTAAGCAAAGAAATAAACAGTAGCATCTTATTAGTTGGGACTTCAACATTCCATTAACAGAACTAGACAGACTATCAAAGCAGAAAATAAAAATAAAGAATTCAGAATAAAGAAACACTGAATTTAAACAGGACTCAAGAACAAATGGAATTAACAGAGATTTACAGAACATTCTACCCAAAAACTACTGAATTTACATTTTTGTCATAAGCACATGGGACATTTTCCAAGATTGATCATATCTTAGTCCACAGAACAAGTCTCAGCAAATTCAAAAACACTGAAATCATACCATGTACCTTCTCAAGCACAATAGAATAGAACTAGTAACCAATTCTAAAAGAAACACTCAAATCTACACAAAGTCATGAAAATTAAACAACCTGCTGTCAAACAATCCTTGGATCAATGATGAAATTAAGACAGAAATAAAAAAATTCTTCAAACTGAATGACAATGGGGACAGAAGTTTTCAAAATCTATGAGATAGAGAAAAAGCAGCCCTAAGGAGAAAAGTTCATAGCCTTCGATGGCTGAATCAAAAAGACAGAAAGATCCCAAATTAACAACCTAATGTTACACTTTGAAGTACTGGAAAAGGAAGAACAAACCAAACCTAAAGCTAGAGGAAGAAAAGAAATAACAAAGCTCAGAGCAGAACTAAATGAAATGGAAACCAAAAAAATAAATAAATAAAAAGGATCAATGAAATAAAAAGTTGGTTCTTTGAAAAGATAAACAAAATTGATAGACCACTATCCAGATTAACCAGAAAGAAAAGAGAAAGGACTCATTTTCATTTCATCAGAAATGAAAAAAATAGACATTACAACTGATACCTTGGAAATACAAAATATCATCCATGAATACCATGAAAACATCTACACAAAAAAATACTAGAAAACCTAGAGGAAATGGATAAGTTCTTGGAAACACATAACCTCCCAAACCTTAATCAGGAAGAAATAGAAACCTTGAACAGACCAATAATAAGCAGTGAGATAGAAGCAGTAATAAAAAAAAATCTCCCAACAACAACAACAGCAACAAAAGCCCTAAACCCTATAAATTCACAGCCAAATTCTACCAGACCTACAAAGAAGAACTGATACCAATCTAACAAAAATTATTCCATAACATTGAGAAGGAGGGATTCCTCCCTAATTCATTCCATGAAGCCAATATCACCCTGATACCAAAGCCAGGAAAGTACACAACAAAAAAGGAAAACTACAGACCAATATCCCTTATGAACACAGATGCAAAAATCCTCAAGAAGATACTGCCAAACTGAATTCAACAGCACATTTAAAAAAAAAAAATCCACCATGATCAAGTGAGTTTCATTCTAGCGATGCAAGGATGCTTTAACATACACAAATCAATAAGCGTGATTCACCACATAAATAGAAACAAAAACAAAGACCACATGATTATTTCAATAGATACAGCAAAAAGCATTCAATAAAATCCAGCACCCTTTCATGATAAAAACCCTCAACAAACGAGGCATAGAAAGAATATATCTTTAAAAAAAAATGCCATATATGACAAACCCACAACCAACATCTTGCTGAATGGGGAAAAGTTGAAAACATTCCCCCTAAGAACTGGAAAAAGACAAATGTGCCCACTGTCACCACTTCTATTCAACATAGTATGGGAAGTTCTAGCCAGAACAATCAGACAGGAGAAAGAAATAAGTGCATCCAAATCAGGAAAGAGGAAGTCACATTATTCCTGTGTGCTGGTGATATGATCTTATACCTAGAAAACCCTCAAGACTCCACCAAAAGACTCTTGGAATTGATAAATAAATTCAGCAAAGTCTAAGGTTACAAAATCAATGTACACAAATCAGTAGCATTTCTATACACTAGTAACACTCAAGCAGAGAGTCAAATCAAGGGCTTACTACCATTCACAATAGCTACAAAGAAAATAAAATACCTAGGAATATACTTAACAAAGGATGTTAAAGACCTCTACAAGGAGAACTACAAAGCACTGATGAAAGAAATCACAGATGACACAAACAAATGGAAAAACATCCCCTGCTCATGGATTGGTAGAATCAACATAGTTAAAATGTCCATACTGCCCAAAGTGTCTTAAAGATTCACTGCAATCCCCATCAAAATACCAGCATCATATTTCACAGATGTAGAAAAAAATAATCCTAAGCTTTATTTGGAACCAAATAAGAGCTTAAGTAGCCAAAGCAGTCTTAAACAAAAAGAACAAATCTGGAGGCATCGCATTACCTGACTTCAAATTATACTACATGAATATAGTAACCAAAACAGCATGGTACTGGTATAAAAGTAGAAACATAGACCAATGGAACAGAATAGAGAATCCAGAAGTAAAACCATCTACCTATAACCAACTGATCTTCAACAAAGCAGACAACAACGTACACTGGGGAAATGCAGCCCTATTCAATCAATGGTGCTGGGAAAATTGGATAGCCACATGCAGAATAATGAAACAGGACCCCTATCTCTCACCATATACAAAAATTAATTCAATATGGACTAAAGACCTAAATATAAGGCATGAAACCATAAAAATTCTAGAAGAAAACATAGAGAAAACTTTTTGATATTGGCCTAGGTAAAGAATTTATGACTAAGACCCCAAAGGCAAATATAGCAACAACAAAAATAAATTAATGGGACTTAATTAAATTAACAGGCTTCTACATGGCAAAGGAAATAATCAACAGAGTGAATAGACAAGCTAAAGAATGGGAGAAAATATTCACAAACTATACATCCAACAAAGGACTGATATCCAGAATCTACAAAGAACTCAAACAAATCAGCAGGAAAAAAACAAACAACCCCATCAAAAAGTGGGCAAAAGACATGAATAGAAGTTTTTCAAAAGAAGATAGACAAATGGCCAAAAAACATGAAAAAATGCTCAACATCATTAATCATCAGGAAAATGCAAATTAAAACTATAATGAGATACCACCTTACCCTTATCAGAATGGCCATTATTTAAAAGTCAAAAAACAACAGATGCTGGTGTGGATAGAGAGAGAAAGTAACACTTATACACTGTTGGTGGGACTGCAAATTAGTACAATCTCTATGGAAAATAGTATGGAGATTCCTCGAAGAAATAAATATAGACTTACCATTTGACCCAGCCATACCACCAGTGGGTATCTACCCAAAGGAAAAGAAGTCATTTTATCAAAAAGACACCTGTACTTGAATGTTTATTGCAGCAGAATTAACAATTACAAAGATGTGGAATCAACTTAAGTGCCCTGCAATTCATAACTGGATAAAGAAAATGTGATATACACAGACACACACACACACATACACACGCATACACACACACACAAACACACACACACACACACACACACACCATGGAGTACTACTCAGTCACAAAAAGGAATGAAATAATGTCATTTGCAGCAACTTGGATGGAACTGGAGACTATTATCCTAAGTGAAGTATCTCAGGAACGGAAAACCAAACACCGTATATTCTCATTAATAAGTGGGAGCTAATAGATGGATACACATGTCGCAAAGTGATGTAAAGGACATAAGAAAGCAAGAAAGGAGAAGGCAGAAGGGTGGGTGTGATAAAAACTTACCTATAGGGTACAATGAACACTATTCTGGTGATGGGCACACGAAAAGCCCTGACTCAAGCACTATACAAGATAGCCACAAAAAAAAAAAAAAAAAAAAACCACTTGTATGCACCCTTAATATTTTAAAATTAAAAAATATTTTTTTAAATTCTCACAACAACCATTGGAGACAGTGTTATATTCAGTTTATTGATAGGGAAATGAAATCTCAGAGAACTTGAGAATATTATCTAATCTCTTAAATGGAAAATGCAGAATTCAGCTCAGGCATATCTGACTCCAGGTCTATAGTTTTTGAGCTACTCGTGCTGCTCATCGTTTTTCTCTCTCTTATAATAGCAAAAGAACCTTGACTGTAGTAGTCATTCGAGTCCACTTAGTTCAGCTAACTATATTTAATAATCCTCAAAGTCTTCCCTTTTTCAGCATTTTATGAGATAACAAAACTTTAATTGAGAATGCGAAGAATGAATAATCCCACATATAACTAAGGCACGTAGGGATATATGTACAGATATTACTATATATTTGAATGCATTAAACAAATGGATAGTATATATCATACACATAATGTTTATGATAATCATTCAATAGATAACACTGATGACCTGAATAAACTTTCATGCCCTTCTCATGGTGGAACTGGTTAAACACTTTAGTAAAGATGGCTAAAATAACAGTCTCCGTTCTCGACTGAATTTCTCATTTTTAGCGTCTTATTTTTTCTTAATATATATTTCACTGTTTTTGTGCCATCGTAATCTGTTATAAACATTGGTTTCTTTGTATCAAGGTCTTATTTTTCAGAATCCAGTTTTTCACATGCTGAAAGTTCAAGCGTGAGATCTATCATTACATTGTAATATTTGCTCAAATGACTACTCACTATTTGCCAATCACTATGTTAAATATATTGCATGTGTTATCTTATTTTATAGAACCTTGCAAGGTAGATATTCTTACTTCTTTGTAGTTGAAGAAACTGAGACTTACAGGGCTTATATGAATTATAAATTAACACAGTTGGGAAATGGTGGACTGTATTTCAGGTGCAGAACTGACTAATTCTAATCTGTATACTCAACTGCCATGCAGTACAGCTGAGGACAGAATGTTTTTCTAATAACAAGCTTCACAAAATGTCAGCTGCATATTTTACCTGCTAACCAACACTTATTCTCTCCCTCTGTTTATGTGGCATTCTGAGCTCTGGGTGAGACAACTCTTCTCTGTGCCAAAGGAAAGAGTGTTTTATTCAGTTATTTATGGAGGAAATAGGGTGAACACTGTTTTTTATGAAGAAAAGTATAACTTCCAAATTAATCATTAACCTGAAAATGGATCATCCGTTGGGCAAACATTTTCTATGCCACAGCATTAAATATTTTCCGGTTACAGTGCTCAGAGGGATATAACCTCTAAATGGAGGTTATATTTTTATTAATTTATCAATTTTGTCAATTTACACATTTTATACAAATTATATATTTAATAAGTTCTACAACTTACATAGTTAACATCATCTAAGTACATAATGTAAAATAATGTTAGTTATATAAAATAAATTAATCAAGTTACCTGGAGCTTAATTTCACCTTAAGTCCAGCTTGTCCTAGACCGAAGGATATTAAAGAGCCTTAAAAATGCTTCAATGGCGATTTGAACTTCTAATGGGAAATGCTATCATTCACATACTGAAAAATATTCTTCATGTACAAAGATGGTATCTGTGACTTCTTTTCAATATACTATATCGTGTTTTCTGAGAAAGAGGAGAAGGAAGGATTTTGCTAATCTGTCCCTATGTCTTACCATGGTTCCTGCCAAAAGCAGTGACAGGCACTTGTGAAAATGTAATTCTGGAGTATTGTGAAGCTAACTTGCCTACCTGAGCTCAAACTTACAAATTCAATTTTCTTAGCCCCTTCTAAAATCAGCTGTACTATCTGATCTTCAAAGCCAAGAAAGGTTTACTCTACCAGAATATGCCTAGAATCATCATGTAATAATTTTTGGGGTTTTTTACCCTATTTAAGTGTCATTTTAAAGTTTAGACTGAGAAATTTATTTTGCTGTAGAAATTTACCCCATAGATATTGAGTCAAGTAGTTTTTTTCCTGAACATTTATAAAGCAATAAGCTAGAAGTCACGTATCAGGGATCTACCACAATGCAACTTTTAATAGACACAAGGGTGCATTTTAGCCAAAATCCACATACTTGGCTGGGAATGAATACATCTTCTATTTACAGTTAAATATTAATACTTCCTCTACCTGAGGAGATTCCTGTTCTGGAAGGCATTCTGGAACACAAAGTACTAATATATTTTCAAAATAGTGTGCATGAGTAACAATCTTCTAAAATCCCTACCAGGAAGAAGAGAAATGCTGAATATAAATTGGAAAACCCCATCTTATTTAGGAGATTAAATCATACTTGTATGAATACTTGGAGTCATAGCAACCTTCCACCACAAACCAGTAAACTGTTACATTTTCAAAATTCTATATTCCCTGCATATTACTTTATAGTCCCAAACTACTGCTATTTACATACCTTGATAAAGATCAGGAAAACTGACTCACTAGCTTAAAAGGATAATCATAAAGGAACAGACAAAACAGAAACAGAAACTCAGGGTATTCTAATGAAAAAGAAAATAAGAAGTGTTCTCATTTAGTTTCAAACCATTAACTAAATTCAATTGTCATGTAGCATAAATTCTAATACTTAATGTTCTCCTATAACATTGCATTGTCTTTCTCATGCATGAATATATTTTATCTTTATAGCCATTCCTTGTAGAGAATATTACTGTTGTAATCTCCATTTTATAAAAAAAGTAAACAATTTAATGAGTTGAAGTGTTTCCTTAGAATTAAACTCAGGTTTCAGACTAAATCCTTTGTACTTTCTAAGGCAGACAAGTCTCATCAAAACAGAGGATAAATCATTACCCAAGAATGAGGCTAAATCAAAGAGAATACAAATCAAATTGCACTTTAGCTAACACAGCTGCTGTATTGTATTTAGTGACTGTTCTGTGCTTCTATAAAACAAGATATTTCTATAATCCTTCGTAAGCTAGTATAATAATAATAAGCTTTCCTTGTCTGATTATAATTAACTCTGTTTAATAACATATCCACTCCTCATAGATTTATGTCTAAATGATAAACATTTTACCCTCATATCTGGAAGTTTCTAATTGCAGATTAATACAGGAATATGTTCCAAAACCCCCAGTGGATGCCTGAAACCACAGATAGTTCCAAACCTGATTGCCATCAATCAGAACACGTTTCTTTCTGTTCATGTCTTCCATCCACAAATTTAATGACTTTTCGTCTTATCATTTATCACGCTCTGTGGCTGTAACTTTCACAGTTTGAGATGTGACAGCAAATCTAGCATGAATTTCTTTTTCCTTCTTCACAATGTCGTCAGCTGTCAGGACCAGGCGTCAGGTCCCCATGTTCCCTGGTTCTTGGTTCCCAATACCCGATGAATGGTTACTGGTACCATGTTGACGGAGCAAATGAGCAGACCAAGCAGATGCAAGCAGGCAAAATGCCCACGTTTATTAAAGCACAGTACATTCCAGAGAAGGAATAGGTCAACCCCTGTGAGTGGAGGAGACCCTGAGTTTAACAAGATTTTCCCTTTTGTGCTGATTCCCTAATTTTATGTTAAGTGAGGGGTGGAATATTCATGGTTTTTCTTGGAAAAAAGTGGAGAATTCCTGGAATGGTGAATCCTCCCCTTTTCTATCCTTGTCAGGCAATTTCTGGGGGTTGCCATGGTATCTGTAAACTGTCAAGGCACTGATAGGTGTGATCTTCACTATGTTAATGAGGGTAGGTCAATTGAGGATACTGTCACCATACTTGTACTCATGCTCCAGAGACCCTCTTTTGTGGCCTTGGTTATATCTCCATTTTGTGGCCTCTCTACCTCTTTCTGGTTGGTCAGTCCTTGGAGACCCCTTATCATAGACCAAATATCTCATCAGTCCTTGGGGACCCCTTGACACATCATCTGTTCCTTCTTGGAAGCCCCCCTTCTGGTCAATTTGTTCCTCCTAGTAGACAAAGCACCTCCTAACATCATCTATTTCTCAGCAGAAACGCCTAGACAGAGCATCTGTTCCCCTTCCTCCTTGTCCCACCTAACAATATCACAGACAGAAGCTTCATTCTTACTGCAGATGTTAGCACACAATTGTTTTCTTTCCTTATTAGGTGGAAAACTTTCACCTTTTCACTTAAAGGGAGTACCTTACGGCTTCCCTTCGGCATATCCAAACTGCCAACATCACTACTCTTGCTCTTTGGGGCCACCACTAAGTAAAATAAGGGTTAATTGAACACGAGCAATGCCGTACTGTTACTATGGCAGTGGATCTGGTCACCGAGACAGCCGCTAAGTGACTGACGCGTGGGGAGCCCGTGCAGCACGAATGCTCCGGACAAAGGGAGGACTCATGTCCTGGGCACGACAGAGCAGGGTGGTAAAAGATTTCATCACCCCACTCAGAACGATGTGCAATTTAAAACTCATGAGTTATTTCTGGAATTTTCCATTTAACATTTTCAGACTGCAGTTGAACTCAAGTAACTGAAACCGCGGAAAGCAAAGCCCTGAATAAGAGGGACTACAGTAGTTATTGCCCAAGGAAGAAGTAAAAAAAAAAAAAACCAGAGCCTGACTTAAGATTTTTAGCAAAAATGTTTTTTATGTAGGCAATGGTTTTGCAATTGCGATGTATACAATTCTACGTTCCCCATCTCCAGGTATATTTTAGCAATAATTATAACATAAAGTCTAAATTCATCAATAAAATTAAGATATGATTCCACAGGCTCTTTTATGAATCTGACATAATAGAATTTAGGCTTCATACAGATATGTTTGGAGCCCTATGGACCTAAACAATTTAATTTCTAATTAATACTAACTAGATGCTGTTGCAGTAGAATGTAGCATGATCGACTACTTGATTTTTGTTAATTTTTAATTTTTTAGAATTTTTTTATTGATATGTAATGGTTATACATATTGGGGAGTACATATGATATTTTGATACATGTATGCAACGTATAATGACCAACCCAGGGTAACTGGGATATCTGTCACCTCAAACATTTATCTTTTCTTCATGTTGAGAACATTCCAATTCTCTTCTAGCTATTTTGAAATATACAATAAATTACGGTTAACCATAATCTGCCTACTGTACTATCAAATATCAGAACTTATTCATTCTGTCTAACCATACTTTTATACCCATACAAAACCCATATAACCATACTTTTATACCCATTAGCCAACTTCTCTTCACCCCCGCATTCCCACTTTCTGTAACCGACATTCTACCGTCTACCTCCATGAGATCCACTTTCCACTTTTTTAGCTCCTACATGCGAGTGACAACATGTGTCTTTTGTCCTTTTGTAACTGGCTTATTTCACTTATCATAGTGACCTACAGTTCCATCCATGCTGCTGCAACCGACAGAATTTCATGCTTTTTATGGACAAACAGTATTCCATCATGTATATCTATACCACATTTTCTTTATCCTTTCACCTATTGGTAGACCTTTACGTTGACTCCATATTTCGGCTATTGTGAATAGTGCTGTAATAAACATATACTCGATTTATTTTCTTGAAAATAGATCAGATGGATTTATTCTCTTTTGCACCTTAAACAATCAGTTTGTCTAAACCACAAATTAGTACTTTAAAATTACACAGTCTGCTCCTTTTCAACTTTTTCTGTACTAATTACCTCATATATATTTCTACAAACTCATGTGTGTGTGTATACACTCACACACAGAGTTTGCTTAACTGCCTAACAACTACTTTAATTATTTTTAAAGCTAAATACTTTTTTCTTCTCCTTTCTGAGCAATTTCATCTTCAATTATCACATCTTCACAGTCAGCTTTTAAGTCCACATCTCTCGCCTTGTGTGATGATTAATTTTATGTGTCAACCTGATTGTGCCATGGGATGTCCAGAAATGTGGTTAAACATTATTTCTGGGTGTCTTTGAGAGTGTTTTCATAACATATTTGCATTTGAATTGGTGGACTGATAAAGCAGATGGTCTTCCTCAATGTGGGTGGGCATCATCTAACCCATTAAGAGCCCCTCCCCAATAGAACCAAAAGGCAGAGGAAGGTTGAATGTACTTGTGCTCTCTCACTCTCTTGCACTCTCTCTCTGCCTGACAGTTTGATTTGAGATCTTGGTCCTCCCCTGCTCTTAGACTGGGCCTTACACCATCCCATCGGTGCTCCCGGTACTCAGGGCTTCAGACTCAGACTGGAATTTACATGCCTGGCTTTCCTGGGTCTCCAGCTTGCAGACAGTAGATCATGGGATTTCTGGGCTCCATAATTACATGAGCCAATTCCTTTTATATAAAAAATAAAAGTGATATATATATATATATTTAAAAAAATAAAAGTGATGCCTTGCAAAATGAAGGAAGTAATTTGAGAGAGGCAACAGAAAGCATGCAATTGGAATAATGATTAGCTTACAGTAGAGACCAAAGGGAAATTGGTAGACTGTAGATAAAGCTGAAAATTGGGTTCATAAAGAGAAAGCTCTTGAATACCAAAACAAGGTATTTGAATCTTACTCTTTGGAAATTAGGACCATTGCAAATTTTAGGAGGGGCAAAATAGCCAGATCTTAATTTTTGGAAGGTAACCATGAAACTGTGAAGGATACAGGGATGGGAAGAGGACTAAGCTCGTGGCAGATGAACAGTAGGAAACTTGGTGAAATGAAGTGAGAAGTGGTGAGGGCTGAACTGGGATGGTGAGAGTGGAAATCGTGAGAAAACAAAATGGTGGAAGTGGAAGGGATGAGACTGGAAACCGGTTAGATGAGGAAGGCAAAAGAAAATAAGATGATTTGGAATTCTGAGATTTCAGACATGTGGCACTGAGAGTATGATGATGTCATGTGATATGATGAAACACATGAGGGAGACTAGATTTGGGAAGATGAGGAGTTTGTCTGGATATGAAACATTTGATCTGCTCGTGAGAAGATTCATAGTACAGAGTTCCAGCCGAAAACTGGACATGTGGATCTGGGGTTAAGGAGAACACACAAAGTATTAATACATTAGTCAAGTTCTCCAGGGAAACAGAACCAGCAGGAGATACTTATATATTCATTCCCTCCTGTCCTTACTTACATCTTCAAATCCTAGCTAACTATAATGTTTTCTAAGAAACTCTCCCCAATTCTCTAAGTCAGAATGGTTGTCTTTCTCCTCTTTTCTTCATTTATACTTCATTTGCATCTCTGCCATGGTACCTGTTATGTATCACCTTAAATTATATTAGTTCAGTTCAATCCAGCCAACAATTTTTGGAAGCCTCCTCTGGATTAGGTCAATACCAGGAGAAACAAAATGAATCAGACAGTATCTCTCCTCAAAAATTTACACTGTTGACACTGGAGGGGGAAGGGGGAAGAGGGAACGGGTATTTGCATACACAAAGAATGCAATGTGCACCATCCACAGGAAGGGCACACTTGAAACTCGGACTTGGGAGGGAGTGGGGAGGCAAGGGCAACATACATAACCTAAACATCTGTACCCCCATAATATGCTGAAATAAAAAAAAAACACTGAACTATAGTAGACTGATTTTGTATCATAAAAAAGATACATTCTGTGAAGTAGGAAGTGGGGGGAAAAGATACAAACAAGGTGATACGAAGGCTTAAATGAAGTAAATATTATGTCAATCTTTCACACAAAAGGGCAGAAACCCTCTCGCTCCCTCTCTCTCTCTCTCTCTCTCTCTCTCTCACACACACACACACACACACATACACATGCACACATATACACACAGCATTGTGTCTGTCACCCAGTAAATATTTATTGAGTATAATTCTTTAACTTGAATAAAAGTTCCTTGTCTTAAAAATTAAAAAAAAAATTCTCATTTGATAATATCAAATTCCAATAAAATTGCATATTTTTCAGACTCTTAAGAGGATTTTCCTTATAAAGGAATTTTCAAGGTAACATATTTAATTCTTAAATTTTATGAATTGCTTTAAAGATAAATATTCCTAAGAAAAGGCCCCTTTTTCTGCCTCTCAAAGGTCACTTAGGCTTTTTTCAGTGACTTGAGTCATTACTGTAACCATTATGATCCTACATACAATAGCCATTTTCCTGTCCTACAATATGGTGATGCTACATAACAAAAGGCCTCTGGATCCTAGAAAGACCCCATGGAGTAAAACACCATCCCCTCTTGCCCTAACATATATTGTACTGTGATAGGAATAAGAAGTAAATGCCGATAATAGTAAGCCTTTGAAATTTTGGAATGTTTATTGGTGTAATTAGCCTATTACACTGTGCTTTAATGCACTGATAACCTGCGGACCTTTTAAGATAGGTGAACTATTTGCTAATAACTTGACTGGTGTTTTATAGCTTAACTTATTGCTTTCAGATTTAGTCTTCATTGCTTTTAGTCTTATCATTGTTTAACCCCTACATTAAATGATACCTTTTTTAAACTCTTTTCAGGTTTTTGTAACTGCTACAGATAGATGATAGGCAGAAAAATAGATAGATGATAGATAGATAGATTGTGATAGGTAATTTTTCAGAATTCCTCAGAGAAACAGAACCAATAGGGGAGAGAGAATGAGAGAGAGAGAGAGAGAGAGAGGGAGAAAGATTTTTAATGAATCGGCTCACATGATTATGGAGACCAGCAAGTCCGAAATCTACAGAGCAGACCAGCAAGCTGGAGACCAGGAAAGAATTAATGGTGCAGATGGGCTTTAAAGGCAGTCTGCTGGCAGAATTCCCTCTTCTTCCAGACATAATTTGTTTTTTCCCTTAAGGCCTTGAACTGATTGGATGAGACTAGAATAGAGGATAATCTGTTTTACTCGAATCTTTTGGTTTGAATGTTAACCTCATCTAAAAAAAAATACCTTCATAGGGACATCTAGATTAATTTTTGTCCAAATATCTGGATGTCATGGCCTCACCAAATTGACATATAAAAATAACCATTATAGTTAGATAGCTAGATAGGTATAAATGTATATTAATATTATTTTGTCTTTTCCTTTCTGCTTAGTTCTCAAGTATTGCTTTCTACTGCAGGCATTATACCTGTCTTTGTCACCTGTCTTTCTCCTCTGCTTTGATTTTCTGTTTCTAATATTTGTTATATAGCATCACCATATCTTTGAGGGATGGATTTTAAAAAGAGAGAAGCATAGTTCTGAGTGTAAAATGAAAGGAAAAATGCTTGTGACAGCCTTAGTGCTCACCTATGAATAAGAGTACATTAGTTTGGCAGGTAGACATTGTGTTACTATAGTTAGCTACCCAGTTATAAAGTTATATACCTTTATATATTTTTATGTATGTGTTTATATTGATGACTGAATTTGCCAGATATGTGAGAGGTAACACCAGTGACGCTTTTATAAGAAATTAATATTTACCTATTTTTAACATGGAAAATTTATAGAAAACTTACTGTAGTGCTTTGACTAGTGAACACAACCATCAACTTGTTTTTCTTTAAAGAATAAAATCTATACTTTACAAATTTTTATCTATAGATATTCTATATAACTTTTGTTTCTCTGTGGAACATAATTTATCTTTTACTGGCTTCACTTAATAATCAAGGAACTCTTCAGTGCCAGGCCAGCCCCTGTGAACTCAGGCTCTAGGCTCATCCCACTTCCAGTCAGCCCCATAGAATGGCTTCCAGCTTGCCCCCACAGATACAAGCTCCAGACTTGCCATCACGGACACAGGCTCTAGGCCCATCCTTGCAGACTCAATCAACAGATCTGCCCCAGTGGATTCAGGCTTCAGGCTCAACTCCAAGGACCCAGGCACCAAGCCCACCCATCTGCTGACTCAGACATGAGGCCAGTCTGCCTGAGGACTCTAGCAGCAAGACCACCTTTGGACCACACCAGACAGTCTGACCAGAATTTCTGAAAGAGCTGACTGGTGAAGGACTTTCCCAGATGAAGCCAGTCTGCAAGACTGAAATAACTCCTTACTTCTTCAAATGTGCAGACATTAATGTAAGGTGACAAGAAACATAAGAAAACAAGGAGACACAACAGCACCAAAAGAACATTGGTGACCCCCCAAAAAATGAAGATATACAAACTGCCTGACAAAAATTCAAACTAATTGTTTTGAGGAAGCTCAACAAACTTTAAGAAAATACAGAGAAAAAAATTCAATAAAATCAGAAAAGCAATAAATGACTAAAATGAAAAATTTAACAAAGAGACTAAAATTATTAAAAATTAAAAACACCCAGAAACTCTGGAGCTGAAAATTATAATGAATGAAATGAGAAATGTACTAGAGAGCACCAACAGCAGAACTGATCAAGCAGAAGAATCTGTGGAATAAAAAACAGCTTATTTGAAAATATACAGTCAGTGGAGAAAAAAGAAAAGGGAATTAAAAAGAATGAAAAAAGCTTATGGTATTTATGGAACAGCATCAAAAGAGCAAATGTTCAAGTTATAGGAGTTTATGAAGAAGAGAAAGACAAAGGGGTAGAAAGCTTATTTAAAGAAATAATAGCAAAAAACTTTCCAAATTTGGTGAAAGATATAAATATTCAGGTACAGGAAGGTCAAAAGACTCCAATCAGATACAATCCAAACAAGGCTACACTAAGACATGTTATAATCAAACTGTCAAAAATAAGGACAAAGAGAGGATCCTGAAAAGCACCAAGAGAAAAGAAGTAAATAATGTATAAATAATAATAAATAAGGCTAGCAGTGGATTTCTCAGCTGAGACCTTACAGGCCAGGAGAGAATGAGACGATCTATTCAAAGTGCAGGGGGGAAAAAAAAAAAAAACCGTCTGTCAACCTGGAATATTGTGCCCAGCAAAACTGTCCTTCAGACATAAAAACTTTGCCAAACAGACAAAAGCTTAGGGAGTTCATTACTACCAGACCTGTCTTAGAAGAAATGACAGAGTTCTTCAAGCTTAAAGAAAAGAATGCTAATTAGTAACATAAAAATATATGAAACTATAAAACTCATCAAATTCAGAATATTCTAATACCGTATTGGTGGTGTGTGAGTCACTTACATCTTTAGCATGAAGATTAAAAGACAAAACCTATTAATAATAATAATAGCTACAATAATTTGTTAAAGTAAACACAATGTAAAAAATTTCAAACTGTGACATCAAAAATTTAAAATGTGGGGGTGGGGATAGAGTAAAAGTGTAGTTTTTTTTATATAGTCAAAGTGAAGTTGTTATCAGCTTAAAATAGCCTGTTGTAACAATAAGATGTTTTTTGTAAGCCTCATGGTAACAACAAAGGAACAACCTATAGTAGATACACAAAAGATAAAAAATAAAGAAGAATCAAGGGACTCTAAGATCAATAGAGAAAATTAAATATCTAGAAAGTTAAATCTATTTTAATGTATTACAACAGCCAGAAGAAAAAAATTCAATAATTTAGTATCTTTTTAAAGTCTAATAATGGTACCCTTTTCAAAAAAGTGCATACAATGTTTTGTGAGTCAGATTTATACTGTCTTAAGAGGTTTTTTTAGTTTTTAAAAATAAACTTTTTATTTTGTAATAATTTTAGATTTACAGAAAAGTTGCAAAGAGAATAGAGGGTAGCTGTGTACCCTTCCCCGAGATTCCCCTAATATTAACATCTTAGGATTTGTCAAAACTAAGAAATTAACAATGCCATGGTACTATTAACTAAACTACAGACGTCTTCAGATTATGGCAGTTTTTCCACTAATGTCCTTGTCTTCAGCATTTAAAGGAATATTTCGACCTAGAATACATAATGTCATAAAACCACAGCATGACTCAATTTTCTTATGTTTTTATTAATCTTATACAGAATGTGATAATTTAAAAATAATAAGAATGTTTTAATTAATTAGTAGTTTTCTATATTAATATTTGTTATGGCTTCCAATCAAATATTTAAAAGATGATTAATATTTTTAATTATTCTATTTTTATAAAACTACATTTCCATGTTTCTGTTATTCAACACTAAAGACTATAATTGAGATTGAAACTAGTCATCATTTCAGCTTCCTGGAGTTCATTATAATTAATCTTTGAATACATTGAGCTAAAATGTTACAAGTGCTTAATGGAGAAAATAACATAACAATAAAAGTGTTGAATTAAATACTAACACTAATTCCAAATAAATAATGAAAGATAATTTCAAATGGCCTATAAACAGTGTTAATTAGTATCTCAATTTTTATTACCCCTGTAAGGTAATAAGCAAGAAGCCAAACACAGCCTTCCCCAAATCATCAATGTGAATAAAGCTCTTTGTTATGGACTAAAAGTTGCTCCATCTTTGGTGATTGTCTGCCCTTAAATTGCCTTATTCTGTATCTGTTCTAAATAGGTCAAACCTAATTATGAAGCCTTTATTTGTCTACAGGTTCCACTGACTTTTTGTTGCTGTGCATGTCTCTCAGGAACACATTTACTTAATAGCAAATCTTTCTGTTTCTCACATCAGAAAGTACCCAAGTAAGTAAATGGAAAACCATAAACGTAGGAAAATGCTTTCCAAAATCAGACAATGTGAGTCACAGGGACACTCCAGATCCAAAAAATAGACTGAATTCTTTCCTTTGAAGGAGAGTAAAATAACAATGACATTTAAGTGGATGTTTCAAATAAGGCATCTTTCTTCAGAAAATAAAAAATAACAGAGTACTGTTTGAAAATGCTTCCCAGTGCCCTGCCAGGCCCATTCCAACAACCACAGTTGGAATCTCTGCTCAGACATTGTAAGGACCCAGAACAGAGAGAGTTTATCAGAATAAAATATCTACATTTCATATTTTACTCCTTTTATTCTCTCCACATAAATAACAGACACAAGAAATTTGGATCTCACCAATAGGTGCCCAAAATGTCAGTTCTCCACAACATGCATTTTATTAGAAACACCATATGGTTATAATTCCCGTCAGCTAACTTGTTTGAACCAGTCTTGACCTAATGTTAGGGGACCTAAATTATTCCTTGCGCTTCACTTCTGCTCTGAAAGATTCAAGAATCTATTCATGATAACACTTGATTTTGCCAATAGTGCTTTTTAATCCTCCTGTGAAAGGGTTTCTCACAGACGCCAAGCCAGTACGCGGGGCACACACCAACAGATGAGGTTTATTCCTCGAAACCAGACAACCATCCAAATGAACTCAAGCTGGTGTTAACTGATATCATGGCCCTTTCTCATAAATATATCATAGAACTGTGGATAGAATTCTTGTTGAAAAACTTCACAAAGTTTTTTCCCTATAGTTGATTATTTAATTCCCCACACAAAAAAAAAATATACAGTAAATCCACCCAAAATTATCAGGCCTTGAAATTTTCTCCAGAATTCATGTTCAGACCGTAGTTCGTGCATCTCCTCTTCCCATGCTCCAGCAAGGTGTCTAGATAGTGCACAGTTGCAGGTCTCAGGCTCAGACAGGCCAGGGTGTAAAGCCAGCTCTGAACGATCAAACGCATAGGCTTTGCATTTGCAAAGGGCCAACTGTGTTACCATCTCAGAGAGAATATTCCTGACCACCTTATCCAAAATAGCACCTTGTGTCCCTCTCTACCCCCTTAAGCAGCTTACTTGTCATCATAACACTTAGCATCATCTGACATTTCATTACGTATTTATTTCCTTATCGCCTGTCTCACCCCACAGGAAGGGAGGGACTTTTGTTCACTGCTGTACCCTGATGCCTGTAACAGTGGCTAACATGTTATAGATACCCCAAAACGTGTGTTAAGTAAATGAATGCTACTGTTGAATGACTCATAATCAGCGTACAGAGAGAGACGGGATACTCACTGTGCCTTAGTTGGCTGGGCAAGAGGGTGGGTCAGTGAGCAGGACTGACAGCTCCCATCTTCACCGAGCTTGCAGTCTCCATGCAAAGATCCTCTTGCTTTTATCCATGCTAAGACACCTGAAAGTAAAATGGAGATTTCTCTCCGCTATTTAACGTTAGGTTGTTTTCACTTATTTGCACAAAGACAAATGTTTTTTCCAAAATTTTTAATTTTTTCAGTATGTGTGGTCATAAAAAGAGACTGAAGTTAAAATATATTCTACTACAATCATTTGTTAAAGTATGACTTGTTCCATGGAAACAGAAAACACAAATGGATTTGAAACACCGCTTACTCCCAGGTGACAATTATGTTGTTAGATTTACTCAGTTAAGTCCACGTATCATTTCCATTTTTATTCTACATCTTGCCATAAAGCCCACAGGGTCTAAGATGCATAACACAGGTTATATTGTATGTGATTAAGTTTGCAAACTGGAGGAGGCCAAGTCTGCATGATTCTTAACTGACTAATTTGGTCTCTATAAACAAATAAACACCAAGTGTACTGTCTATGGGGGAATGCTAAGGGGTAAAGCAACTGCTTCCACACATGTGTGCTGCAGCTAGCAGGATGCCTCACAACGTCAGTTGCAGTGGGAGAGATGACGCACTCAATAGCACTTATCTCAAAGGTCATGGGAAACTTTTTATCATAAATGGTACCCTAAATCAATGTTTGCAACGCGTTCTTCGTAAATCAGCTTTCAGAGCGCCCTATTGCTTAAATAATAGGCAATATGAGTTGTGCACTTACCAAGACAATCATTCTTCTTTTTATCATTAGTTAAGTTTCAACATCATAATTATTCTGGCACTAGTTCAATAGAAGCTCTTTTTTCCTTTAGGTGAGGTGTGATACTTAAATGTTACTGAATTGTAGCAATCATAAAATTAAGAGAAATATTGTATACTGGCAACCTATAATATTATAAATATGCTAAAATATCAGTAACTTATCTCATTTATAATAGCCCATTAATCAGTAAATTCTATGTCATCACTCCAGCAGATCCCTGAGTCACTCTAGCACCAAGACAAACTTCTCCTAAGACACTGCATAATCACATGCCGGGCCCTCTCCCAAAACTTTAACATGCACACAAGATGAACTCAAGTAAGAATCACAGCACCTCACTTTTAAAGATTACCACAAACCTTTCCTACATTAACTGCATGCTCAAAAGTTTTTGCAAAACTCTAATAAAATGAAACCCATGGAAGCTCATTCATATTTTTCATGAAAAAGCAATGTCACAAATTCCAGGTTATGAAAAAAGAGCTTAGACTAAAAGACCAAAAGTTAGAAATTTTAATCCCAGTTTGCCATTAACTTAATGACTTTAAGTAATACACTTGGCCTCTCTAACCCTCAGCTTCCCTATCTGAAAAGGTGAAGGTTATGGTACTTGTCCTACTACTAACCTGCTTGTTGAGCAAATTAAATATGATAAATTATGTGAACATGATTGGAACATTGTAAGTGTTGGACAAATATAAAATATTACTATTGATCTTAAAACAATTGCATCCCATCTGTAATATGTCTCTTACCAACTACAGCCTCACATAACATTCTCCTAAAAGAACATTGTTCTCTTTATTCATACCAATGACCCAAAAAGTTGTAATGCAGCATTATAAAAAGATATTTCTAAAGTAACACAATTGATATTTTGGAGATGTATACATATATATATATATACACACACACACATATTTGTTATTGTTTCCTCCTTTCTGTAAATATTATCGTCCAGCATTACTTTGAAAGAGTATTTGATTCATAAATTATACTAACTACAGTTCTAGTTAGCAAGAATATTACGTAAGAGAATGCAGAATTAGCTTAATGTGAAAGTGTTTCTTGGCCAGGGATTTGGACCTTAAGTACCCATGGTAGCAAAAGCTTGGGTTTGGTGCTGCTGGTTCCAAGCCTGGCTTTGCTACTTACTAGCAAAGGGTAAACTTCACCTTGCTTAATCTAAGTGTTCTTACAGGCAAACCAGGTACAATATCATACATCTCACATAACAGTTATAAAGTTAGAAATGCAGCTTGCATGTCTAGTTTTCACCGTCTTGGGAAACAGCGCCATGTGTGTACTGATATTTCAAAATAAGACACTCAGTACTTACACACTCCAATTAGGAGGAATCCACTTTTCTCCAGGCTCCACCTCCTCCGCCCTTTAAGCCTAAGCATCTCCAGAGCTGCTTGTTCATGTTCCAGGGTTCGTGTTAGTTGTTCTTGCCAGTTGCAAGAAGAGCAGAAACCAGGATGCATAATTCTGCAAGGAGGACTCCCCAGCTTCTGGCTCAAATACTCCTCCAGAAATGGGCTTCCCACAGACTACCAAGTTCTCTCCCACCACCCGGGAATTAGCACATCTCCAGTTTGCCATAGAAGCCCATTCCTTAGTTCCAACAGTTGCTCCACAGAGCAAGAAGAGAGCTCTGGGTTACAATACATTAAAATAAGGCCAAGAGGGACAAGAGGAGAGGTTGATGATTTAGGAATAAGGTCATACAATGTGGCCTAAAGTGACCTTTGAGTCATGTAATGACATAGCTCTTGGTACAGTGGCCATCTGCCATGCAGATGAGGCTTAGAAGAGGTGAACTCCTGGTACCTCCCTCTTCACTGTCTCTAAATCATAAGCTGGTATCACAACTTGCTAAAATGGGCACGCCTCAGAAGTATGGGCTCAATCAGACCAACGGCTCCTGTTGTCTTTGGTGTCTCAGTCACTGAATCTGTGACCCTGGTTGCCTCCATCACAGCTGGGGGGCAGCTCCTAGCAACTTTCTTAGGCTGTTGTAATTCCTCAAGGCTTGACAAATGCTCCTTCTTTAAAAGACAGGTTCAGAGAGGAGGACTCCATGATAAAATTGGCCTGGTACCAACCGTGGTGAGGTCTTTGATTCAATAACGCAGACACTATTCTCCGGTGTGAGAGTTTGAGTTCGATCGTGCGCTTCCAGTGTCAGCGGCTCCACAGCCTCAGACGCAGCGCTTCCCTTAAACGTGCAGACCCTGAGGCAGACCCTCACCCGCTAGTTGCATCTACTCTGGTAGAGGCAAGTGCACCCTCGGGACCCTCACTGCTCTTTCCTCCAATCGAGCTAGGTTGCATGAGTCTCTTAAAAGTATTTAATAACTTCGAATTTGAAAAGGAAGGCATCAGCGCGGGCCCCTGTCCTCAGAAAAGCTCCTCTACATCCCTGTGAATGGATGGATCCAGACAGATTCCATAACAGAGGGTTTCTCCCAGGGCCCCAGGCAGCAACTGAACTCCAGAGTGCAAAACGTACCAGAGAAGTATCACAAAAATCTATTGCCTACATCCTAAGGAGATACCCTGGTACAGCTAAAATGCCTTTTTCAAAGACAATACGTACTTAAAATGCCTTGCACAGAATAAATAGGTGTTCAATGAAAGGTAGCTATTATTAGAAACATAATCACAGTGTACAGTTTCTGCTGAGAAGCTCCTTAATTAAATAACCACATAGAATGAAAATCAGCATTTAATTCTATTTCCTTAGCCATCTACATATTAATTGAAAAATCAGAGCTGAGGTCAGCACAACAGACTTTTATAATAGTCCAGATTAAGCTCTTTCTATTTTTCCCCATCTGTAAATGTTCCATTCACAAATACATAACCATAATGTGTTCACTAATAACGTAAAATAGTAACAGTGTGTATTTTTGTCGGTAACTAGAATTGTCCTGCCTCTACAGATTCTTGGAAAAGGAAAAAAAAGGCAAAGCTCATAAAGGTAGGATAAATAGAAATCAAAGTCCTGTCCCCTGGGTAAATTCTGTAATTGTGTATATATCCTCAACGGTTCCCTTATGACTAAAACAGAAAACCCCATGTTTCTTTTAATCCTAGAGGAGTCTAGAGCTGAATCCTAACTCCCTTTATTTGTCCAAGGAGACTAGAAGGTAGTACATACTCAAGAATAGCACGTGCTTAATCAGTTGGAATCAGGCTGGTGTCAGCTTTCCAGGCTCTGACATGCTCTGGGGATATATAGGAAAATGGGTGACGAGAACACACATCCACAGCTCTGTTTCCCAAAATTAATAACAATAGTAACTGCTCACACTTATATAGCACTTACTGCTATAAGCAGTGTGTACATGTGAATGGATGTGTATCATCTAATCTTGACAACAACCCTACGAGGAAGCTACTATTATCCTTCTTTATAGATGTGAAAATTAAGGCCCAAGGTCACACAGCTCAAAAATGGCACAGCTGACATTTGAACTCAGGCCATCTGAACTCTGGAGCCTGTGTTTTTAACCACTACACTTGGACATTTACCCAAGAATGATACATTGGAGTGCCCAACTCAAATTATTCCCCCTGAAGCGCCACAGAGAAAGTTTTACTGTTTCTGAGGACAATGGCAGTGGTGTTGTCTCCTCTTCTTTCAGGTGATCCTGGGGCCTTAGGATTTTTCAGGCTTACAGTGTCTGCAGCTCACACTGGCAGAACTCCTGTGTCACTTTAAGTTCAAAGATTGAACTGGTCACTAATTAGGCATCGGTTCAGTTTTGAGATCCTTTTCTCCGGGAACACTGAGAACTTACAAAGGTAACGGGAGAATGGTCCTTGTGCTCAGACACTGCCGTAGATTGAATTATGTCCCCCCAAAATCCATATGTTGAAGCCCTAACCCCAATGTGACAGCATTTGGAGATGGGGCTTTTAGGAGGTAAAATGAAGTCATGAGGGTGGGACCCCCATGATGAGATTAGTGCCCTTATGGGAAGGGACCAAGAGCTTCCTCACTCTCTCTCCCTCTGCCACGTGAGGACAAAGCAAGAAGACAAACGTCCACAACCTAAGGAGAGAAGCCTCACCAGAAACTGACCATGTCCATGCTTTGATCTTAGACGTTCAGTCTCTAAAACCATCAGAAAACCAGTATCTGTTGTTCAATCCATCCAGTCTGTGGTGTTTGTTGTAGTAGCCTGAGCTGACTAAGATAGACACAGACAGTGGATTAATGACAAAGTCAGGACAGATTCTTATACCTGTGTTCATGGAAGAGACTCGGACATGACGGAGAAGCCATTCATAGAGGTTCACCCTTTAATGGTAGAAACCCTTTAATAGAGAAGGTTGCGTGTTTGTCATTGAGGCAGATAACGATTATCATCATTATTACTACTGCTAACAATTACTGAATATTTAACAAAACATTTTCTCATTTAGTCCTCAAAACAATCTTATGAGAAGCTGAAATCTAGAGAGACTACGTAATTTCCCCAGAGCACACAGCAGTTAATGGCTGGACAGACACAATGCCAGCTCTGACTCTGAAGCCCCTGAGGCAGCCCCAGTATCACACAGAGGGTGGAAAGGCAAGACCAGGATTTTCCAGCACAGCTGTCAGAGCTGCTGAAATACGATGTGGTAGAAACCCCACAAACAGGCCTGGAGTCGAAGCTTCCAAAAAGAACAACAAGGTACAGGCATACCACATTTTACTGCACTTCACTTTACTGAGTGTCACAGATGTCACTTTTTTTCCCCACGAACTGAAGGTTCGTGACAACTCTGCATTAAGAAGTCTATTGGCACCATTTTTCCAACAGCATGTGCTCACTTCATGTCTCTATGTTGGCATTTTTCAGCAATAAAGTATTTTTTAATTAAGATATGTACATCGTTTTTAGACATAATGGTCTTGCTCACTTAATAAACTGTAGTATAATGTAAACATAACTTTATATGCACAGGTATGCCTGTACTTCTTTTTAGCTCCTGCCAAAACAAAGAAAAATAGCAGCTTCTTATTTGTGAAATGATTCTCCATTTTAAATTAATCCAATGTGAATAAAAATATAGCATCAGCCAAAGTTGAATTCGGTATTGCTACCAATCTCAAGATAATTCTGAAGGAGAGTTTGGATTGTCAAGGATAATCATAAGATCGTGTTATTCAATCCTACATCACATTCCCTTTCAGGTAAGTGTGAAAATTGGGAATGCTTTCATGCTTTAAATTTAATGACAAGTTTCACAAATTTTGGATTTGAAATCCAAAGTACTCTGTTCTCCCTGCACTCAGAAAACCTGTGCTCTAAAGTGAAATCATTGAGGTCTAAAGGTTCAGTGAGGCCTGCCGAGTTATTGCAGTATGGCTGTATTTTTTGTCTGAGGCTTTCTATTCATTTGAGCATTATGTTCTCAAGAACAGCCCAGCACTTAAGAAAAATTGTCCCGCAAAGACAGTTAGGCCATTTTTTTTTTTGTCAACCATCTGGCAAGCGGTTAAATGGATGATTTTTTTTTCCTTTTCCCCCCACCCAAGTCAAACGATTTCAACACAATATACTACCAGATGTCTTCTGTTTCTGAACAAATGATGACAGGAAGCAATTTCTGTCTGTCCACAAAGGTATAAAGAGCAAATAATCTTGGCTCCATCTAAAGTGTAATGCAACAAACTGTGGAGCCCCAAACCCAGCACACCCCACTCAATTTTCTCATGGATATTTTCTATTTCTCAAGATTATTCCAAAGAATAAGGGAAATAATACATTCAGAGATAAACAGATGTTAAATTCTGGCTCTTTTTTGTTGTAGGAATAAAATTTTACTTCAGAAATTATAAATTATGTATATATATTATTAGAAGTCAATCTTATAATGAAATATGCCTTAAGAAAATGTTCAGCTGATTAGCATTTAAGGATATGCATAACTTTTGTTGTTCTGCAAGCTAATTAAGAAAAACTCAAACTCATATTAATAGGTATCATTTTAAATTTTTACACTAATTACTTTCATGTGTCAAATGACATATCCCTCCGCTTTCCAAAAGAATTTACAATAGATTACAGCATAAGATATAACTAAGAAAAGTAGAAAATGTCTAGGCAGAGGGCAAAAAGAAGATGGTCTCTTTTGACTACAGATAACATCATTGCTGCCACTGAAATTCAAATTTGGCTCTGCACATTCTTATAATAAGGTCAATCAGATAGATAGATGATGGATTGATTAGATCAATCAGTGGTCCCCAACCTTTTTGGCACCAGGGACCGTTTTCATAGAAGATAATTTTTCCACAGACCAGGGGCAAGGTTGGTGGGGATGGTTTCGGGATGACTCAAGCGCATTACATTTTCTGTGCAGTCAAACCTCTCTGCTGATGATTATCTGTATTTGCAGCCGCTCCCCAACGCTAGCGTCACCGCCTCAGCTCCACCTCAGATCACCAGGCATTAGATTCTCATAAGGAGCACAAACTAGATCCCTCGCTTGCACAGCCTACAGTAGGGTTGGTGCTCCTGTAATAATCTAACGCGCTGCTGATCTGACAGGGGGCGGAGCTTATGCGGTGCTGTGAGCGAAGGGAGCGGCTGCAAACGCAGATGGAGCTTCTCTTGCTCACCCACCACTCACCTCCTGCTGTGCGGCCTGGTTCCTAACAGGCCACGGACTGGTACTATCCGAGGCCCCGGGTTTGGGGACCGCAGAGATGGCTATTGACTGACAGATAGAATAGCAGATAGACAGATAGATACATAGACAGAGACAGAGAAAATATAGTAAATTCTGTAGCGGCCATTATGCCATTATTGCAGAGAAAAAACATATTAACCCTTCAAAGAAGAATTTTTTCTGGCAATAAATTTGAACCAAGAATTGGTGGGCAAAGAAAAAAGAATTGCTGAATAAAAAAGAAACATATTCTTAGAGCCCTGCAAATTATCTTCAAAACATAAACCAGAAAGTTTCTATGGAAATGGATCAAGATGACAACTTAAACATTCCAGGAGCTCATCTACCCAAGACGTTGAGACAAAAACAGGATGGGTATGACTTTCTCAGGGCTGGAGTGGATGAGGACCACAAACTGAACCAAGTACAGGATCCAGGTAGGTAACGCAGGCTGCAGATTTGCCAGATACAATACAAGAGGTATGCGGTAAGGCCTGTGGACAAAAGAGAGAAGGCAGGTCCCAGCAGAGAGTGTTTCTAGCCCTAGAAGAACTATGATGCCAACAACACATTCTCTGTGAGGAAATTCAACTCATAGGCCATGTGATTGTGTTCCAAGTTGCAAGCTAACAAAAACCATTTTCAAAATACTTCATGTCAGAAACATTATCAGTAATCATACACAACATCAAAATGAGGTTTTAAGTACAGTATGCAAGACTTCCACACCATGAAGGATGCAGTAGGTCATGTCAAGGCAACTCTCGCACCAATTATAAAAGCCAGATAAATTACCAAAAATCACACTTTTAAAGATACTGAAGAGCTGTGGAAGAAATGAGGACTAGATACACTGAAATCACAGAGAGGGGAGAGTCCTTCCCAGGTGATCTGATAATCTGACTTCTGGCTTGAGAAAGCAAAGAAAAAGACCTAAGCTCAAAATGTCCAAGGGAAAACTGAATTTCCTGTTCTTTCAGAGCAGAGAAGACCAAGTTCTTAAAGAAAATCCCAAAAAGAACAAGGATAAACCTGCCCTAGGAAATACTTATGTATCATGTAACCCAGTATTTTATCTCTGAAAATAACATTATCTTCTTTGATAAATCCCCCAAATTTATGAATACCACCAAAATATGATTTTCCTTAATAAAGGATTTATTAATATTTATTAATATTTAAATTCTTTGTTAACTCACTTGTATTTTCAACCTGTGTTACCACTATAAAAATTTGATCACCTAGCACTCTGGGAGGCCGAGGCAGGTGGATCGCTCAAGGTCAGGAGTTCGAGACCAGCCTGAGCAAGAGCGAGACCCTGTCTCTACTAAAAAATAGAAAGAAATGATCTGGACAACTAAAAATACATATATATATAGAAAAAATTAGCCGGGCATGGTGGTACATGCCTGTAGTCCTAGCTACTTGGGAGGCTGAGGCAGGAGGATGGCTTGAGCCCAGGAGTTTGAGGTTGCTGTGAGCTAGGCTGTTGCCACAGCACTCTAGCCTGGGCAACAGAGTGAGACTCTGTCGCGAAAAAAAAAACAAAAAACAAAAAACAAAAAAATTTGGTCACCAAAAAAATATTTATTTTATAATTCCATTTATTAGCTAATTCCATTTATAATATATTTTTAATACATTCACTTCTAATTTCCCCTTTATTGGCTGCAAGACACTAAATATTTTGTCTGTTTCTCATTGTACCTTTTTTTGCATCTTTTTGAAACATGCTTTTAAATACATAGTTAACACATAAAGATATTCTCTGTGTTAAAACATTTTTTATAGAGATCCTGTGACCTCCCCTCTAATCTTACTGTCTTCCTTGGAAGTAACGAGTTTCCTGTGAATCCTTCCAGGCCTTTTAAAAATACATTTATAGTCATAAACATGGATTGAGAAACATGTAAGTTTTTTAAAATGAAATATTTATGTTAGTATTATATAAAATATTACAATTTGGTTCATTGAAGTAAAAATATAAACTTCTTAGTTCTGGCTGCTATAATAAGATGCCATAGGACTGGGTGGCGTAAACAAACAAACATTTATTTCTCATAGTCTGGAAGCTGGGAAGACCACAACCAAGGTGCCAGCAGATCCAGTGTCTGGTGAGGGCCCATTTCCTGGTTTGCAGATGGCCACCTTCTCCTTGTATCCTCATGTGGCAGAGAGCAGGGAGAGATCCTGTGCCTCCTCTTCTTTTTATAAGGGCACTAATCCCATTACGAGGGCCCCACCTCATGACCTAATCTAACCTTAATTACCTCCCAAAAGTGCCACCTCCAAATACCAGCACATTGAGAGTTAAGATTTCAACATACGAATTTTAGCGGACACAAACATGCAGTCCATAACACTCCTTGTATCTACCAATGCCTTTGTATTTAATAACAAGAATGCTTGGGCCAGGCACAGCGGCTCACACCTGCAATCCTAGCACTTTGGGAGGCCGAAGCAGGAGATTCGCTTCAGGCCAGGAGTTCAAGACCAGCCTGAGCAACATAATGAGACCCTGTCTCTACAAAAAATGGAAAAAACTGAGCCAGGTATGGTGGTGCATGCCTGTAGTCCCTGCTACTTGTGAGGCTGAGGCAGAAGGATGGCTTGAACCCGGCAGTTTGAGGTTGCAGTGAGCGATGATTGCATCACTGCACTCCAGCTCAGGCAACAGAGGGAGACCCTGTCTCAATAAAAAAAAAAAAAAAAAAAAAACTTGGGTAGAAAGTGATCTGTGTCAAATAAGAAAACAATCATGCATCCCGTAGAATCATGGTCATAGAGAGAAGTTCCCTCAGTTCATTATTCTTTCATTTAAAAAAAGGTTTATAACTTATTTCTCATTGCTGCTCTTCATGTTGTCTATTTTCACTAAATATCTTGTCCATACACTTCTTGTCCTTTTTTGCTTCTATGCTCAGCCCCTTGCCTCTTCTGGCTGCAAGGCCCTTTTCCACAGCAACACATGTTCAAGCCCACAGAGGCTTTAAGAGTATAGCTCAGTGAGCCTTTATCCAAAGATACTTTCTTAATTTTTCCACTCAATAGCCGTGCTCTCTTGGAAAAGTCAATAAAAACTTACATCTACTTCCCCACAGAGTTAGAGATTTGCTCATTTTCCCTCCAGTCTTTGTGCTCAATGCTCTGAGAAATGTCCCCCTTGGTGAGCTCCCATTGCATGTCACATGTCCCTCTTTGTGGGATCAATAAAAGTCTACCTTGGGTGATGGATAGCAGGGCACATGTCCCAGGCTGGATGGCAGAGGGAAAGCCCACTGACTACTTGGTTGGAACTCACAGGTGAGCACTTTACTTGAAGGCTTCACTGTGAGACAGGTGCTTACTATTTTTTCTTTTCAATACCTCTATTAAAGTATAATTTAACTTTCAATAACTGCATGGATTTAAAGTGTACAAATAAATAAATAAATAACAAAACTTTTGGCCGGGCGCGGTGGCTCACGCCTGTAATCCTAGCACTCTGGGAGGCCGAGGCAGGCGGATCGTTCTGAGCTCAGGAGTTCGAGACCAGCCTGAGCAAGAGCGAGACCCCGTCTCTACCAAAAATAGAAAGAAATTAACTGGACAGCTAAAAATATATATAGAAAAAAAAAAATTAGCCGGGCATGGTGGCACATGCCTGTAGTCCCAGCTACTCGGGAGGCTGAGACAGTAGGATCGCTCGAGCCCAGGAGTTTGAGGTTGCTGTGAGCTAGGCTGACGCCACGGCACTCGCCCCAGGCAAGAGAGTGAGACGCTGTCTCAAAAAAATAAATAAATAAATAAATAAATAAATAAATAAATAAATAAATAAATAACAAAACTTTTAAAAGTATACAATTTAATGTTTTGATGTATTTATGCAGCTGAGAAACCATGGACACAATCAAGGCAATGAACACATATACCCACCACTCCCAAAAGCTTCCCTGATCCCTTGATAATCATTTTGTCCATAAATTTTTTCTTCAATTAGGTTGCCATATAATTGATGAATTATAGATTCTTTTGTATATAAATGGCATTTTACTACCTCGGGCTAAATCTTTGTTGTCTTAATTAAATGTCAGCAAGGCCCTTATCCTCCAGCTTTGTTTAGAAATTACCTTATTCTCTAAAATACTGTCTTTCAACCTTTTTTTCATGTACAACCCATTCCTATCATTAACCCTTCTTATTACAGGGAGTGATTCTAACACAGCCTTATGGTTAAAACCCTTAGTCTTTAAATGGCATAACTGAAAGGAGGCTCTCAGCAGGCTTTTTCCACACAGACACTCTTTAAAAATTAAAAACAATTCTTCATAAAATATCCATGCACAAGCATTCCCTGTACTATGACCATGACATTTTAGAACAACAAGGCACTAACAATTTGACAAATTTTAAAGTAATAAGAATTCCTAGAAAAATCAGGCCTCTTACTGGATGGTTCATAAAATAATTAACTCAACAAGTACCTCATCAACCACCACAACCACCACACACAAACCCCACTTTGAAGATCACTGCCAAAGAAAACTCCTAACCATTACATTGTCAACTGTATTGTGGTTGACTATCTACCTGGAGTCTAAACACTTTAATATTCAAGGAACAAAATTGTTTGAAACAAATCTTTTATGATCATGTATTTTTAAAATAATGGCCATTTTAAAAATTGTAGAATGGTTTGCATAGAGAGCATCACATGATGACGACGTAATTCACCAGCAACGAAAGGCCAGCCCACAAGGTACAGACAGGTGATGTAGATTTTACTGGATGATAACATCATAGCAAATCTCTGGGTGTGTGTGAAATGTGGCAATTCCCAGTTGTTATGTTTGAGGAGGGGATAATTCTGTGTCTGTGTGTGTGTGAGAGAGACAGAGAGACGGAAGGAAGGAAGGAAGGAA
>RJWJ010003441.1:34492-86495 GCA_004363605.1 Indri indri | reverse complement strand
GAGCCCAGGAGTTCGAGGTTGCTGTGAGCTAGGCTGATGCCACAGCACTCGCCCCAGGCAAGAGAGTAAGACTCTGTCTCAAAAAAAAAAAAAAAAAAAAAAGACCCTGTCTCTACAAAATTGAAAAAGAAAAAATTAACCAGGTGTGGTAATGTGCACCTGCAGGCCCAGCAATTCAGGAGGCTGAGACAGGAGGATGGCTTAAGCCCAGGAGTTGGAGGTTGCAGCGAGCTATGATCACCGCACTGCACTCCAACCTGAGTGACAGAGACATGCACTTGAGACATGAAGAAGTACTGATTGTAGTATGCCAAAAAAAAAAAATTTAAGGAGCAGTGTGAAATTTAATTAAGAGCTTAGGTGGAAAAAAATGTATCATTAGGATAGAAAATAAATTTTTTATTTAATAGTATAGAACCAGAAACTAGCAGGATTTCTTCCCTCCCTCCCTACTTTCCTCTCTTCCTTTCTTCCTTTCTTCTACTTGCAGTACATTTTTTTGAGTGATGTTCTTGTTGTACTGACAGGAGTGTTTTACTGCAAACTTCATCAATGGCCGAAAACTCATCCACGTAAACTGCTCAAACCTCCCTCAGATAGGGATAACAGATTTTGAGGACATGAAGGTGAGTTGTATCCAAAGGTTCCCTGCAGGGCACTGTAACAATGCAAAAGGAGGTCTCAAACCAAGCTCCTTTTCTTCCAGCCTGGCCTCCCATTCCTGTCAATAGTGTCATCATACTTCCAGTCCCCCAGGCTCACAGTGGTGAGCCTTTCTCTTCTTTGAGCCCCACAGAGATCCCAAGAACTATCCAATCCCTAATGTGGTACTTAAGCCATCTGGTTTTCTCCATTCCTACTTTTCAGACCTGTATGGCCTCATACCTAGAACACTGCTGTGGCCTCCTGCTTTTAGTCTCTCTCTGTGGGCCTTGTGGATTCAAGGGCCCTACTTTTAGGCTCTCACACTGTAACTACTTATGTACTATTGAGAAACCTTCTTTAGATCCCTTCTGCTTTCAAGATAGTCTCAGCTCCTTAGTTTAGGCTTCAAGCCCCTCCGTAAGGTCTCTGCCTAGCCTCCTCTACGTGAATCTTGTACTCCAGCTTACTAGGTCTAACTCACACCCTTGCAAACCTGTCTGGTGCTTTCCTCCCTCTGCATCTTTGCTCAGTTTCTCCATCCCCTGTATTACTAACAGGAATCGTAATCCTGCAGAACCAACTCCTCATTCTCATCTCCTCAAGAAGTCTTTCCTGACCTTCTTAGCCCACGGTAACCCCTCTTCCCCAAGCTCTCATAACACGTTATGTCTCTAACATCCATTTGGCACTTATATAACACCATATGTATTTTGCTTGCTTTGCTGCCTAACTTTGAAACAAGTTACATTAACCTCTCTGGGCCTCAATTTCCTAAAATCTCTCCATCACCAACAGTTCATGATTACATACCTTTATATAACAGTACCCTCCATTTGCAGTGTTTTGCAGTTTACAAAGTGTCACATCCATAATCTCATTTGTAACCTTTTCTTTAGCACACCACACCAACATAACAGTGGTTTCACTCAGTACAGTCATGCCCCATTTATGTTCTACCTCAGTGGTCCCCAAACTTGGATAGTCTTTAGAATCAGATGGTACTTTTTTTTTAAAAGATAGATTCCTAGGTTCCATCCTCCAGGGTTTTTGATTCATTAGGGCTAGGGTAGGCCCTGGAATCTGTTCCCTAGGTGACTCTTCATCAGGCCTTAGAACCTTATAATTCCCTAAGTCATATGGTTTAGAAAATAAGAAAACTACACTTGTTAATATCCAAGTCCTTTTACTGGCAACAAGATATAAGGAATTCTTTAAAATATACATATATATATTTTAGAGATAGGGTCTATTCTGTCACCCAGACTGGAGTGCAGCGACATGACCATAGCTTACTATAGCCTCAAACTCCTGGGCTTAAGCGATCCTCCCACCTCAGCCTCAGCTAGGAATACAGGTGCTTGCCACCACTCTCAGCTAAGGAAATTCTTTAAATTATTAAGCACATAGTCCTAACTGAACATTTAATCTCTTGAATTCTGCTAATGGCTATCCTTTGCTGGGTGCTTACTATGTGTTGGGCACTGTTCATATTATTTTACTCAATTCCCATTTACAGAAGAGAAAACTGAGGCCCAGAAAGATGAAGCAACTGGTCATTCAGATAATAAGTTTAAGAGCCAGGATTCAAATCCATTTTGTGTGACTTCCCAAACCACGTTCTGTTTAAACCACTACAGTATATTGCCTGTCTCAATGAACTTTTTGTAACTGTAAACTTCTATGTACATTATGTGGAAAGGACCACTTATTATGTATTGGTATTTCCAACCATGCCTTCATTTAGCTACCAAGTACTGCCAGATAAGTATCTCATTCTTTTTATGTTCAAAGATGATATAGCTATGTTTATGAGATCTAATATTTACTTATATTTGTGGGTGTACTGAATTTTCTAAATCAAAATAAGGAACAGAACTAGCAAAATAGTAACCTGTAACCCAAATTCCTAAAACATTTAAGTACCAAGAATTTCTGCTTTTTATCATGAGAAAGCATTTTTAAGAGTCTGCCAACTCATTTTGCTCCCTTGACATTCTAATTCCAAAAGTACAATATCAACATGCAATAATAAAGATTCTAGTTATGCTTTCTCTGGTCTTGCAAGAAACGAGAGGTCTTAAAAATCTTCTGAAATCCTTAAGAGTAAATGATGAACCCAGGGGTGAATCCTTATATCCTGAGAAGTTTGAATAAGCAAACTTTGGAATACTTATCAAAGTCACTAGACAACTTTGGCCATTCCTTGAGGTCACGAGAGTAACAGAAAGATCAAGATGCTCAAAGGTGTGTTAGATAACCTTTGCTTGATACTTAGGTCCACATAAAAAGCTAATTATACTCTAAGACAGAGGTAACTTCTTAGAGATCATACATGAACTTAAATATGCTATAGTTACCTTCTTTACTGATACAGGAAGCATTTTTAATCTCTCCATTGTAATTATAGCACCTAGTACACCCACAATTTATCCTGTAACAACACTTAAACAGCATAGTTATCTTTTTCATGCTAAGTCTCCCATGTTATCATTTATGGACTTTGGGAGGATGGAAGGAAGTTGCTTGAGAGTACAGAATTCTGGACATGCTGCTAAGAATTTGAACCTCATTTCCACTGTGCACCCCCTTTACAAGCCTTGCAGGTAATTTATGGCCAATTTCTATTATCTTCAAAGCTTTCTTTTACTTCGCTAATTTTGGAATTACTCATGCTTCACCTGCAGAAATAACCTTTCCTTTTGTCCTTAGTGCAACATACTACGAGGACCAGAGAAAAGCTAAATACTTGTGTGAGACTGGTGAGGAGTATAGGAAGAAAGAAGCATTACTTCCCTTTCTACCAGCCAAGGAAGCTCTTGAAACCACTGACCTGTCTTTCCCGGTTGTAATGATACATTAGGGGACAGAAAGTCAATCTTATTTATTGTAAAGACAAGCTAGACAAGATAGCATTATATTTGCTTCATCTTTTTCTCTTAAAAAATAATTCTCAAAATACTTTTAACTATTCACTTCATCAAGTGAACAAAAGAACTTTGTGATACATATTTGGAGAACATGATGAGTTGTTTATTCCATTTGTGTGCTTCATTTTATATTATAAAGTATAGCCTTAAACACTAATATCTCAACAATTTTACTACCCTTGTCTTTGCAAACAATTTAAATAGCACAGATTCATCACAACCTGTCAGCAATTAAGTATCACTAGACAAAAATATTTTTCTTTTTTTAAAACTTTTAATTTGCAAATAATTTCAGTTTTACAGAAGAGTTGCAAAGATAGGACAGACGGTTCTGGTATACTCTTAACCCAGCTTCCCCTAATGTTATGCAATAATAGTACACTTATCAAGACTAAGAAATTAATGTTGGTATAGTATTGTTAAACTACATTTATTCATATTTCTTCAGTTTTTCCACTGATAGGTAATTTTTTGTTTCAGGATCTAATCTGGGATACCACATTGTACTTAGCTGTTATGTTTCCCTGGTCTCCTGCAATATGTGACAGTTTCTTGATCTTTCTTTGTCTTTCATGACCTGGACACTTTTGAAGAGTAGAGATCAGGTATGTTGTAGATTTCCCTCAATTTTAGTTTGTCTGATGTTTCCCATGATTAGACAAAAGTTACAGATTTAGGGAGAGACTATCATAGAGGTGATGAGCCCTTCTCATCTCATCATATCAGAAGATTCTGTCTGCCAAGTTTCTTCACTATGAAGTTATGTTTCCCTTTTCATATTCTGCTCCTTAGAAGTGAGTTACTAAGTCCAGCTCACATTTAGGGAGAAGAGGAAGTAAACTTCACCTCCCAAAGGGAAGAGTATCAAAGAGTTTATGGACCTATAGTGATAAATATATTAGGAAAGATATTAATAGTTTGAAGCTATGCAAACATCTTGTTTCTCCTTGGAGTTTTGCCTGCTTGTTTTACCATTCATCTTTCTTCTGTTTCCCTCATTCCTTCTATGTTTAATAGGAGCTTTTCTGTAAGGAACTTTTCTATATTTAATTGTCCCTTCTCCCCCATTTTTTAAAATCTATTCAGTCATTTATATTAGTATGGACTTATGGATATTTATTCTTTGGGTTATAATCCAATACTATTATTTATTTTGTTGTTCAAATCATTCTATCCTTCACTACTGAGAGCTCTTTTATTAATAAATCGGCTCCTCTATCCTTTTGACATGATTTTTGTTTATTTTTTTAGCATCTCCTTACTTTCTGGCACTACAAGTTGCTTCAGGCTCACCTTTTTCTTGCTGCAGCCCTAAAATCAACCATGTCTCCAAGGAGCCCTAGTTGCTTTTATCAGAGAATGGTATTTAGAAACCAAGATGTGGGTACTGGTTGTGCTTGTTACTACTGGAGTGTCACTGCTTCTAGGCACTCTTAGTAGAAAGAGCTAGGAAATATATGTATATATATTAACTACGTGTGGACACAATTGTTTTATTTCTGCATTTATCTATCTATATAGCTGTATATATACCTGTATTAAAATAAGCATGAGTTCACATTGGTATGTCTGACGCTAGTCCAACATCACATAGTTCATTCTAGCCTTCCCATCCTTCCTACCCTCAAGCCCCCTTGCTTATTTATAACTTCTTTTTCTGACAGAAACCTGGCTCTCCCTGTCTATAAGTTTATATATCCCTATGAGAAACAAATTTACCAAATACAGTTCAATGTTTGTATAGTTCTTTCTGTCTTTAGCCTTACAGTATCTAGACAAAGCACTGTTTTCCAAAATTAAAGTTATTTAAGTCAGCTCCTTTCTTCCCTACCCCATTCGGTGAGATTATATCTTACTTTATAATACAGTTAAAGTCATTTGTCCACAGCCTATATTCCATCCTGGGTTCCCTCAGTATCCTGGCTTTTTAAAAGTTTGCTTACTATAAAATCACTCTTTGTTGTATGCAGTTCTGTGGGTTCTGACAAATGCGTAGTGTCATGTATCCACCACCAGGGAACTATACAGAGCAATTCTATAATCCTAAAATTTTCCTCCGTGTCTCCTTTGTAGTTAGCTCATTCCTCCACTCCAATCCCTAGTAACCACACATCTGGTTTTTTCCCTATAGTTCTGCCTTTTCTAAAATATCACATAAATGGAATCAAGTAATATGTAGCCTTTAGGTTTGGCTTCTTTCCCTTAGCAAAAGGCATTTAAGATTAATGCATGCTGTTACATGAATCAACAAGCAGATTTTAAGGAGACTATGTATCTGCTTTAATAATAGTGGTATAGATGATTCATATTTGAACCATAACAGTTATGTCTTTAGGTTTAGTTAAAGTAAATTACAGGTTCCAATTATGTAAATGTACACAGTTATATACTATAAGGTAATTAAAGAGTACACAATAAATTGGTAATGATGAAGCAAAAGCATCAGTAGTTTACAATTAAAGCAAGAACAGCAACCTTTGAAAACCATGCTCCACACAAGAGATGATGATGATGTAGTAATAGAGTCTTCTTGAAAACTATAGGCATTACAAATAACTGCTTGAGGCCATGCACAGATGTTCTGCAGTGATGCCGGCATTGAGTATGGGCCACCATCCTAGAATGTGGAATTAAGAATCCTTAAAGACTCTAATAATCTTCAAGGATACCTATTTCTAATAATCCTTACTAACTCAAGTAACTTACTAGTAAGTTGCTGTAAGTCTTGGGCAAAAATATTCTATTGCTTGTTATTTGTTCATCAGAACTAAAGAAAGTTCCTGCAATTTTAGATCAATTTATGGCCTATCAGAGGACCCTCTTGTTTCGTTGATGAACCACAGACATACTTTTAAGAATCAATGAATTAGAGGAGGGATAGTTAGATTCTATTTCTTGATTCCAATGTGACTCTTCTACATGTAACCAATAGCTTTATAACACTTTTAATTTCTATTTTTTTAAGAAACTATTGTTTTTATTAAGAAACCCATACCATTTGCTGTTATAGCCCATGAAAAGGAGTATCAGTAGATTACATGTACATTGCCTTCCAAAAACAAACAAAAAGCTTTTCAAAAACACATGAGTGTGTCAGGAACACTTAATTTCTGCATAGGAGTATTGTACTAAACAGTACTGGACTTTCGGCCCAGAGTGGGCACATAGCTCTTTTTGTTAATAGTAAATGGAGGCTGGGTGCAGTGGCTCATGCCTGTAATCCTAGTACTTTGGGAGATTGAAGCAGAAGGATCACTTGAGGCTAAGAGTTCAAGACCAGCCTGGGCAAGAGCAAGACCTCATCTCTACAAAAAATAGAAAAATTGGCTGGGTGTGGTGGTGCACGCCTGTAGTCCCAGCCACTTGGGTGACTAAGGCAGAAGGATTGCTCAAGCTCAGGAGTTTGAGGTTGCAGTGAGCTATGATGATGCCAGTGCACTCTAGCCCGGCAACAGAGCAAGACTCTGTTCTCAAAAAAAGAATGTGTATATGACTGCCACTTACTTCCTGGGGCTCCATCTGTAAACATCAGGGAATTTGTGAAATATCTTAGGGCATTCTAAATAATCAGGGTGCTTGCTTCAGCAGCACATATACTAAAGGAGAATCAGAGTGACGTACCAAACAAGGTGCTCAATGTAGCAGCATCAATCACAAATGAGAATTCTTAAGAGCCACTTACAGTAATTTGGATCTCAATTCCTAGAAACCCCAATTGCTATAGACCTCAATTAGAATTCTCACTGGGCTACTCAGGAGGCTGAGCCGGGGGGGGGGAATCACTTGAGCCCAGGAATTCCAGGCTGTAGTGCACTGTAATTGTGCCTGTGAATAGCCACTGCTCTGCAGCCTGGGCTACACAGGGAGACCCTGTCTCTTTAAAAAAAGAAAAAAAATAGCATTTTCACTGGGAATGCCAAGCAACTATGTAGACTCTGTGTTTTACCCATAGCCATCTCTGGAGTCTAAACAAAACTAGTTAAAGTAAGGTTTGAGAAGAAAGATATTGTGCCTATCTAAAATGCATTGCTAATGGGCAGTTTTACATCAGGTTTAGAATTGTCTGTGGCATGAATTTAAAGATCCATAGCTTTATATTTTTCAAAAAATACATTCCAAATACCCCTTTGGTTGTGGTCTAGCAGCAATTTCATGAACTACATTTTCATCCAGATGCAGAATATGAACTCAAATGGCAGTGTTATAACTAACCTATGGTTAAAACTAGAATTTTAAAAAGCAATCACAAATTAATCTAGGATATGAAGTGGCATGGTGCTCAATGAGTTCAAATTTCGTTTTAGAGACACTGAAAATTGTGGCAAAAGATATTTTAAAAGGATATGTGAGTACTAATAAAGCATCTGGAACTTTAATGTCTGCTTTTTAGTGTTTGAGATCTATTTTTTAGTTAAAAAAAATTAGGTAACTGTTTGTGTTTTTTTTTTCCTTAGTTGCAAATTCACTGAGCTCTTGTCAATAAATAGACAAGTTATTTATTGACCTTCCAAGGGATAGTCATGGCTCGAAATCTGAACACATTATCTGCTCTTATGGTTGGTCAAATTGCTTAGCAAAAAAAAATGATCCCATTGTGGCCATCTGATTCAAGGCCTGGGAACATCTTTAAATGGAACTTTAAAAGGGATAATAAATTATGTGATGTTTCTCTTAAGAACTTGGTTTTAGCCAGACATGGTGTCTCATACCTGTAATCACAGCACTTTGGCAGTAGGAATTGAAGAGTAGCCTAGGCAATATAGTGAGACCCCATCGCTACAAAAAAAATTTTTTTAATTAGCTGGATGTGGCAGCATGTGCCTGTAGTCCCAGCTACTTGGGAGGCTAAGCCAGGGGGATCACCTGAGCCCAGGAGTTAGAGGTTACAGTGAGCTATGATCATGCCACTGTACTCCAGCCTGGGTGATATAGGGAGACCCTGTCTCTTGGGGAAAAAAAAAGAAAAGAAAAGAACTTGGTTTTGTTAAGGCCAGGCTAGTAAGTCCATGAATTTATTTTATTATTTTATTTTCCCATAGAAATAACTTGAGGGGTTAGCATTCAAGAGGCCTAGGAAACTAAATAAAACTTCTTTGATTTCATTGTTTTCAGGTTAGTCCCATTAAAAAATTATCCTTGCATTTCAGGTAATTTCTCGGCATACTCGGGAGCTACTGGGAATTGAAGAGCCATTATTCAAACGCAGCGTCACACTTCCCTATAGGGACACTATTGGCTTATTCTTAGAGCAAAAAGGTCGTACTGGCATAAAATCTGATTCCTTGACCTTCCCCGAATTTGTGAAAGCAGCAGGATTACGGGATTATGCTCCACAGATAACTGCCCCTGAAGAGAATGAGGTATTACATTGCACTGAACCCTAGGGGAAAGCCATTTCACTTAGCTCAAACGATCACACTAAGTTACTTGAGGGAACAGGTGTGTTCTTTTTTGGTTTTTCTTTTTCTCCTTTTCATTAAGGATTAGTGTTAAAACTCCTGGCTTCATTCCTAGTTCTGTCCCTAATTCACAGCACCCTTCCTTTGTTTTTCAGTTTAACTCCTTGTTAAAACAAAGGTAGCCATACTGATCTTTCTGGGTAATTGTTAAGAATTGCTGATAAAGTCTAGCAGTGCACCTGGTAGCAGGAATATGTTGGGAAAATATAATTAAAAATAAAATCTCCTGTCAACCCAGATAATCCTCTCCACAAATGCAGGAAAGAAACCATTTTATTCTTGCATAAGCATTAAAATGTTGTTTCCACATCTTTGCAAAAAAAAAAAAGAAAAAGAAAAAAAGTATTAAAATGTGGTACACATCACAGGCAAGCTGCTAAAGAGATTACAAAGACAATTCTCACCCTTTTAGATGGCCAGACATATATAATCCTTTACATACATGTTAATCATCTGTATCCAAAGGAAACATAAAACTTATATCTTGGCAACAAGCAGGAAGTTACCACTTGGAGCCAGAAACTTAGGCTAAACTCCCACAGAGAAGGGGAGACAGGGCCCCTCCTCCTCGATACTCCATACTCGCATTTCAGAGTGATGGCCCCAAGACCCCCCAAAGAGAGATGGTTCTGGGGTATAAAATGGCAAGAGGTTTATTCAGCTTTTTAAAAGATTAACATCTCAAAAGCACAGAAAAAGGATTTACAATGACAAGTTCTCTAAAGGAAGTGTTTTAACAAAAAAGCGTGGGAAAGTTCTCTTTCCCTTTTGGCATCATAGAAAAATTAAAAAAAATTTTTTTTTAGATTTGTACATATCCTTACAAACAACATGGCTTATAAAAGTACCACTGACTATGAAATAGTGTTGGGTTTGCTTACAAGGCTCTTGAAGGTGGTACCTTCCAGACCTTTATAATGAAATTTAGGTTAGAGTCTACCTACCCACGACTGGACTTCTCAAGAGAAATTATAAAATACTTCTTGTTGCTTGAATCACTCCAGTTCCCCTCTAGTTTTACAGACTTAACTGCTTTTTATTCTCCTGTCTCACTTCTTAATCCTAAAAACCACTGTAGGACTAACACAATCCAGAAGGGCAGTGATGTACCTTGTCTAGTTCCCTACACCTGAATGATGAGTAAAAGGAATGTTTCTTTTTTCTTTTTTCTACTGATATAAGGAAAAGTGCCTCAAATGAACACTCACGACAAGTGTTAATATTTGATGATGAACCTAATTTTTTCCCAAATTGGACTAAGATTTTATTGGAAACCATTCTAACACCGTACCATTGTATTTGCCTGGCTCATGATTATGCAAAAACCAAAATGTAAATGATTAAGACCATGATGATTTACATGTATTGTGAATGGTTTTGTTCAAAAGCACTTTAGCATTTAGCAAACAGTGGTTTGGTGACAGAGCATAGTAAGTGACATCGTTTCCCAGCTTGATGGTGTCACTGCTCTTGTTTTCAACTCCATTATAATTAACAAAAAGTATCTGCAGAACATAGAGGAAATCATTGTGTACTATAGAAGAACTATATTTTGAAAAATTATTTTTAGCCATTTAATATAAATACTGGTTATTTTTCTAAAAGGTTTATGGTTTTAAATGGTTTAAATAGGAACAGCTTTAAATAAGTTGGTGCTAGAACTGTCTTATATAGCTGCAATAAGCAGGAAACAAGTCATAATTCAATTAAGGTTGTTTACCATACATTTACTTCTCTATCCAAAATTGTAGGAAAATCAAGCTGTATCATTTGCCAGCCAAATACTGCTGGCAAATTGATTGGAGTTTGCCAATCAATTTGGAATATGATTGATTAGAAAAGAAGCTGCAGTATGTAATTGCCTAATAATGACATTAAAACTTCTTGAATTTAGCTTTTAGAAGAGAAATAATTTGTATTTCTGGGAAAGCAGCTTACTTAAGTGTGTTAGGTTGTATACTTTCATTGGTTGCTTCTGACAGCCAGACACATATTGATATATAGGACCACTTGTTTTATTCTCCATTTTGAAAAGCCATCAGTACAGTTTTCTAATTCCTAGTGCCTAACATGTGGCAAACACAATACAATATGACTCCTACTGTCAATTATGATAATCAGGGCACAACCATTATAGAGAAAATCTGTGAGGGGAAAAAAAATCCTGATTTCCTGAGTTCTTTTATTGGGATGGAGAGCCTGTGGAAACCACTGGCTGTTCTTTGGTCAGGGAAATGCCAAATGAATCACAGTATAGATGGGCAAGGTGGTCTTGGAGAACAGTACTGGTTGAGAGATGCTGGCTAAAGGGAGTTTGCTTGAGTTGCACAGTAGTCAGATCAAACCAAGGGAAAGACCTGGGGTGAAAAAGAAAATACTGTTACTTTTTTATATCTGTTCAATATATCTGCTTTGGCTGTTAAACACTTCCTTTAAAGAAAATATTCCTTCACTTGGAATACCAAACTAATTAAAATTCATAGTTAAACTAGAAATTCTGCTAGAACTATTCAATATATAGATTTAATTGTATTCATACTTATGATTTTTCATGCACATATTTCTCTAAGTGCATTTGGAGAGGAATTCATAATTAGAGAATGATTATAATATTGACATTGACACCCTTTTTAGTATGTTTTCCTTGAATTTAGAAAGAACATACATAAGAGGATCACGGACATTAAGCAAGGAAAAGATCTAATTGCTTTTAAGATATCCTCTTCAGCTGTATAGAGAAAAATGTAGAAGTTAATGTGTAAACAAAATGGGGTGATATTGAGTATTAGTCTATAGTGTAAGTTTAAAAGCATTAAGACATGGGGTTTTTATATTTTTCAAAAGATCAGAAGAAATGGGCACATCAGGCATGTGAACATTGTGGACAGGAAGTCCACCTCTTGTGGGATGATCATGGTGATTTTATTGCTGCTCATGGCTATTGTGGTTATTGCAGTTTGGCCAACCAACTGTTGGCAATAAAGAGATGACCAGCTGTGACACCTGCCAATGACGGACAAAAACCCAGCACCCTTTTGGTAGCAAAACTTGGTCTCAATAAATTTTTCCAAAGCTGTGGAAAAAAAAAAAAAAACAAAGCTATTCAGGAGGCTGAGGTGGCAGGATCACCCAGGAGTTTGAGGCCAGCCAGGGCAACATAGCAAGACTCTGTCTCTTAAAAAAAAAAAACAAACCAAAAAAACAAAGAAAGAAAGATCAGGAATAAGGCAAGGGAATCTGCTCTTACAATTCTTATTCAACATAGTACCTGAAGTTCCAGCCAGTGCAATAAGGCAAGAAAAGGAAATTAAAAGGCATGCCAATTGGAAAGGAAGAAATGAAACTGTCTCTATTTATAGATGACATGATTATCTATATAGAAAATCCCAAGGAATCTATTAATAGTTTAAAAACCTCCAAGAACTAATAGGTTTGGCAAGATTGCAGGATACAAAATAAATATACAAAAATTGATTGTGTTTATATGTATTAGCAATGAAAACGACACCAAAATTAAAAAGGAAATTTCATTTATAATCCAAAAAAAATGGAATACTTAAGTGTAAATCTAATAAAACATGTATAGGATGTATATGATGAAAACTATAAAATGGTGATGAAATAAAGGAGATCTAAATAAATGGAGATACATATTATATTCATGGATGGGAAGATTCAACAAAATAAAGATGTCAGTTCTCTACAAATTGATCTATTGAGATAATGGCAAAATAAAAATTAGTGACAATACCATATGCTAGTGAGGATGCAGAGAAACTGGGTCATACTTGCTATAATAATACTTGGTACTATTCTGAAAAAGTTTGGCGGTGTCTTAAAAAAATAAACATGAAACTACCATTTGACTCAATAATTACAACTCCTAGGCATTTATCCCAGAGAAGCGAAAACTTACGCTCACACAAAAACCTGTATATGATTGTTCATAGACATCTTATTTGTACTAGCCAAAAACTGAAAACAACCCAGATGTCCTTCAACAGGTGAATGGTTAAACACATTGTGATACAGCCATACCATGATACACTACTCAGTAATAAAAACAAACTGTTAATACACACAGCAACTTGGATTTATCTCTAGAGACTTACGTTGAAGGAAAAAAAGTCAATCCCAAAAGGTTATATACTATATTAGTCCATTTATATGACATTCTTAAAATGAAAAAATTGTAGGAATGAAGAACAGATTTGTAGTTGCCAAGTTTTGTGGGTGGGGGCAACATGAAAGGATCCTTTGGTGAAAGAGCTGTTTTCAAACTCCTGACCTCAAGTGATCCTCCTGCCTCAGCCTCCCAGAGTGCTAGGAGTACAGGTGTGAGCCACCGTGCCCGGCCATCACTTCAAGGGTTCTGACTTAAACAACTTGGTGAAGCAGCATGTAATTAGATAAGAAACACTAGAAGAGCAGGTAGCTTTTGGACATGGTGAGTTTGTGTGGAGATGGTGAGTGTGCACTTACCTAGGTACAGCATTGACATTTAGGCTAGAGATAGAGAGTTACAAGCTATCAGTGTAAAGATGGCAACCTAAGTCCCCAAAGTGGAAAAGGTCACCCAGGGACAAAGTGTAGAATGAAATGAAGAAAAAGGTCTAGAATAGAGCCTGGAAAACTCCCAGATTTAAGGGTGGGGAAAAGGAGGAGCTCACAAAGGAGGGATCAGAGAGCCAGAAAGAAAATGAGAATGTGAGGGATCATGGAAGCCAAGAGAAGAGCCTACTGCAAGAAGGATGGCAGTTAAGGAAGAAAAGGAGTTTAATGTGTGCAGTGACTCTGGGAGGCCACGGTGGGAGGATCGCTTGAGCTCAGGAGTTCCAGACCAGCCTAAGCAAGAGTGAGACCCCGTCTCTACTGAAAAATAGAAAAAATTAGCCAGGCATGATGGCGTGCACCTGTATGTAGTCCCCGCTACTCGGGAGGCTGAGGCAGAAGGATTGCTTGAGTCCAGGAGTTGGAGGTTGCTGTGAGCTAGGCTGACGCCATGGCACTCTAGCCTAGGCAACAAAGCAAGACAACCAATCAATCAATCAATCAATCAATAAAGCGTGCAGTGAATCTAATGACATGGTAGTCACTGGTAACTAGAACAACAGTCTCTGTATATAAGATTATCAGATATTTTAAAAATTGATTTTATAGTTATCAAGCTATAGAGAACTGGCACCCTCATATGTTCTTGGTAGAAATGTATGCGAGCACCACATATTTGCTAAGCAATTTAGGCATACCTATCAAACAAAATATACATAACCTTAGACCCAGAAATTCTTTCATGTATTTGTTCAACAGAAATATTGGTACAAATGTGCAAAGTAAGTACAAGAATGTTCAAAGCAGCCCTTAATGCAACATTTGGAACAAAGGGAAGGAACTATATGTCTATCAAGTGGAAACAGAGTGAAGAAATTTAATTAATGTGTCCTGTCCAGTGGATGCCTATGCACCTGCTCATAAATGGAGTAGCTATGATTGTACTAATATAAAATGGTATCTGTGATACAGTAAGCAAAAAAGCAGCGTGTGTAGTGCCCATTTTTCTAACACTGTGTATACAGGAATAGATAGGAATACATGTCGTAATGACAATATAATATGTTTGTAAATGCATAGATAAAAAGAAATGTAAAAAACATTAGAGGTAAAATCTATAAAATAGGATTTGAGAGGCAAAGGAGGGCTTTTACTTTTCTACTAGTTGAATTTTTTTTACAAAATTGTGTTATTTTTATCAATAAAAAGAATCTGAAAGGATAAAAGAAAAAAGCAACTGCTAAGACAAGAATGTGGGAGAAATTAGAATGGCCAGCTGTCTGACACCTTACCTTTTCTGAGACAAGTTCTTGACATAGGCTTTGCTCACAAAATCTGTTGGTCGAAACTTTGGGCAAGATGCTGTGTCTTTCCCACAGTCTTCGAAATGCACGGAGAGAAACAGTTCATTGAGAAGCAGCAGCGCTTGTGGGGTGGCCATGTTTCTTGCCGTGCACATGTTTAGGGCTGCATAGAACACTCCCTCCAACCACTTGGTGTTGAGGGTTATTCCCCCTACACATCGATGAGAAGGTAAATAGCAGTCAGCACCACCAAAAATGAGTTGCAGGGAACCTGGAACAAATTCCAGGAAACAGCCACCTTTTTTCTACGACAGGTTGGCATTAATAATATGAACCATGAGATAAGCAAACACTCCTCCTTCCTAGGCCAAGAGTCCTATTTCTGCCCTTTATAACCCATGTTTTGACCATCCCAAAGGAGGACAGATACAACTAATGTAGACATTGCTAATGGCAGAAGTGTCTCTAGAGTGGTTGTTGATAAGAAGAAGGAACTGGGGAAAACTGCAAGATTAGAACAGGGAAAAGTCATTTAAGTCTCACACATTGCATCCTCCTGTTTAAATAAGCTATCTTTGGTTGTTTCCAGTTTGTCCTTAAACGGTCTAAATAATCAAGCTTCTCAGCTCTCCCTAATAAAGGCTGCTTTTTACCACCAAACACTGTTCCAATACAAAACCTGAAATAACTGAGAATATATCTAGGGTACCCCCCGCCGCCCCCAACACAGACTGGGATTTAATAAGACAGCAACAGGCCAAAGGGAAGGTAATTTTCAAAAGAATGCCAGAAATATGCTGACCCATTACCAGCAGGACTGTAGGGGCAGGTAGCCTGAAGAATCACAGGATCTTGGAGAGCAGCTGCAACTTCCTTATTGGCCCCCCAGATGTTAACATAGTCTTCAACACACTCATATCGAGGTCGCAAGATATTGGTGTGATTCAGTAGTAGTTTCAACCTGGAAGTAAGCCACTAAGACAGGGAGTACCGTGCTAGGACTAGAGTGAACGACTACACAATCCATTGTATTCACATCCAACTCCAGCAGCAGACTCCCTGCACAGCACTGCTCAGAGGCAAATGCAGGTCTGGGTCTGCGCGGAGGGCTTGTTCCATCCACCTAACAAATGCTTACTTATGAACTGTTATCATGTGCTAGGCATGGGGCTAGATACAAGGGGTACAGAAATAATATTTAACACGTAACTTTTAGTAACTTTTCATGTTGTTGACTCGTGGTTTTCCTTTTCATTGATGCACAAGGAGAATGTTAGTACTATTCAGTATTGAAGTAGTGGGAGGCAACGTTCTATTGTAGTTCTAAACATTTGTACAGCAAAGAAAATGTCCAACCCACAAGTGCTGTTTGTGGGTAAGTGAGGAAGATACAATTAGAGAGGAAAGGTTGGCTGGGTCCTTCTACACATAAAGCTGCTTCCTCCTTACTACTGGGAATAACCAGCTCCAGGAGGGAGGGGTACAGTGAAGGTAGGAGGCAGAGGTTAGAGATGAGCAGACATAGCAGTTCTGCCAGTTCTGTTCTTCCCCTAACAGGATACCTGGGTAGTGGGGTGGCAGCTACAAAGCTGTACACGATGCAGGTTTTCTCAAGGCTGGTTTGAATTTCTAAGCAGATAGGGGACAGCTGAGATGGCAAGCAGCAGAGGAATATCACGTTGGCCCAACTCACCAGATGAGAGTTATGGTAAAAGCACTGGATCCCTAGTTTCTGGAACTCTTCTGGAAAAGATAAAGGAGGACAGAAAGCACAGTACAAAGGAGGTTGACCTGAACATTAACTATGGGGAGATTTATCTCGGTAAATCAACCCAAGGCTTGTTGCCACACAAATCAAAGGATAATCCCACATGCTTTTTTTTTTTTTTTGAGACTTGATTTCATTCTGTTGCCTGGGCTAAAGTACAGAATCATCATAGCTCACAGCAACCTCAGACTCCTGGGCTCAAACAATCCTCCTGCCTCAGCCTCCTGAGTAGCTGGGACTACAGATGTGTGCCATCACACCCAGCTAATTTTTCTATTTTTTTTTAGAGATGGGGTCTCACTGTGTTGCCCAGGCTGGTCTCAAACTCTTTGCCTCAAGTGATTCTCTCACCTTGTTCTCCCACAGTGCTAGTATTACAGGCATGAGCCACCACACCCAGCTTATCCCCATTTTATAGATGAGGAAACTGAGGCTTCAAGAAGCTATGTGGCTTGCCCAAAGTTACACAGCTCACTGGCTTGAGTTGGGGAAAAGACTAGGAGAGTGGAAGAGTATAGAGCAGAGACTAGGAGGAGTCTGGAAATATTTTAACAGTTTCTGTAAAGTATATATAACTTAATGTTAGTAGAATATTTATAAATGGAGAGAGAAATGTGATAACTCATGTAGTTGCATAAAAACACTCACTGGTAGTTAATCATTTGATGGTACTTATTGCTACATGGATTTTCAAAAGAATTTAAAATGTACACTCACATCTGGTGTTATGTTTTAAGTGTTATTGAAAAACAGAATATGACAGACATTGGAGAGGTGAATTCTTATCTTAACCATCAAGAGTACATGACAAGTGTGAAGCAGAAGTTATCTGGATACTCATAAACCTGAAAGATGGATAGGACAAAGACAAAATTTAGAGAACAGGGATGTCTATCATTCTTTCATATGTTGTTCTTGTTCTTTCATGTGCATAGAAGCTGATGCTGAGCATTTTGAATTCTTGTTTCCTTACAGAACACGTAGTGACATTTTAAAACTATAATTTTATTACTGATAAACATATTGCTTCCCAAAGAATATATGTACTTTATTGAAATATCATGTATGTTAATCCTGTTGATGGGATCAAAAAATATGCTTTGAGTAGTAATATGTCTTTTAAGTTTACTAAATATAGAAAGAACACTTACAAATCAGTAAGAAGAATACAGGCACTCCAACAGAAAAAATGGACAAAAGCAACTCAAAAAAGATGAAATAGCAATAAACCTATGAAAAACATTCAATTTTTCCAGTGATCAATGAACGACATATTAGAACCAGAAAAATTTTAAAAGCATTTTAAAGGCCGGGCGCGGTGGCTCACGCCTGTAATCCTAGCACTCTGGGAGGCCAAGGTGGGTGGATCGTTCTGAGCTCAGCAGTTCGAGACCAGCCTGAGCAAGAGCGAGACCCCGTCTCTACCAAAAATAGAAAGAAATTAATTGGACAGCTAAAAATATATATAGAAAAAATTAGCCGGGCATGGTGGCGCATGCCTGTAGTCCTAGCTACTTGGGAGGCTGAGGTAGGATTGCTTGAGCCCAGGAGTTTGAGGTTGCTGTGAGCTAGGCTGGCCATGGCACTTGCCCCAGGCAAGAGAGTGAGACTCTGTCTCAAAAAAAAAACAAAACAAAAAACAAAAAACCAAACCAAAAAAAAAAGCATATTAAAATGGTGATGTTAAGAATGATTCCCAGCACTGACAAGGGTGTAGTGAAAGGAGAGGGGTTTTTTTTGTTTGTTTTTTGGCTTTTTTTTTAGACAAGGTCTTGCTCTGTCACCCAGGCTGGAGTGCAGTGGCACAATCACAGCTCACTGCAACCTCCAACTCCTGGGTTCAAGTGATCCTCCTGCCTCAGCCTCCCAAGTAGCTAGGATTACAGACATGTACCACCACACCTGGCTAATTTTTCTATTTTTTGTAGAGAAGGGGTCTTGCTATGTTGCCTAGGCTGGTCTTGAATTCCTGGCCTCAAGCGATCAATCTGCCTCAGACTTCCAAAGTGCTAAGTGCTAGGATTATAGGCATGAGCCACTGTGCCTGGCCTATTAGAAGTTTCTTTAAAAATCAAACATATATCTACCACATTACCCAGTCATTTCACTGCTAGGTATATACCCAAGAAAAATGAAAGCACTTGCCCATGTGAACACTTCTATAAAATATTCATAGCAGCTTTATTTGTAATAGTCAAAAGCTGGAAACAATCTGAATCGACAGGTAAATAGATAAACTGTGGAATAATCATGCAATGAAATACTACTCAGAAATAAAAAGGATATTGATACATTAAACAACTTGGATATATCTCAAACTAATTATGCAGAGTGAAAAGCTAAAAGAAGTGCAAATTGTATGACTCTGTTTATAGAAAATTCTAGAAAATGCAAACTATGGTGACAGAAATCAGATCATTGGTTCCTGGGTGGAGAGCTGCAGGGAGGTAGAGATAGGGATTACCAAGGGCAAGAAGCAACTTTTGAGAGTGATGGATATGTTCCTTACCTTGATTGTATTGATAGTTTCACAGGTATACAAGTGTTAAAACATCAAATTGTACACTTTAACTATGTCCCAATTTATTGTATACAAATAATAATTTAATAAAGCTGTACTATTCTTTGACCCAGTAATTTTATTTTGAAAATTATGTACAAGGAAGTTCAATTAAATAGGGCATAGTTATATAAATTATGGTACATCTATACTTCGGAATACTATACAACCTTAAAATCTTTTTTTACATTAAAATTAATTTCTTACTGATATAATTTTAAATTGTGGGAAGAAAACAGAGAAAGGGAGAGTGCTGCTGGGTTTCTGGCGCTCCTAGCTGGGCACATGCTGCTCAGTCTGCAAGCCCAGACACCAGGTGCAGCAAACACACCCCTTCTAGGGAGCCACAGGGGGGTGCTCTCAAAGCCTGCTGGGTCACATTGTGTCTGAGAGACAGTGGAGGCCCATACTTCTCTTAAGATGTAGAGCATTTCCATCTCCCCGGAAAGTTCTTTCAGGACTTTCTCAGTCTATCTCCCCAGAAACAATCATTGTTCTGATTTCTATCACCATGGATTATTAAATGGAATCATTATAAAACATTTTTAAAGTTCAGTAAGTGTTATATTTAAAAATATAAGGCCAAATGCAAGTATTTGGAACTGTTTAACACCCACCCAACTCTAACTGGTTCAATTAGAAGATCTGAACTCTGTATGGAAAGCTTCCCTGTGTCAAAGACCCCAAAAGATAATTCACCACCAAGGGCAGAGAGAGATGGATATAAAACATGTAAGTAGAGAAGACAAGTTGTTTCCAGGAACAAGCTAGAAAGCTATCTTTCTAGCTTTTCTTACGGCTAGCAAGCTGAGAACTCAGCATGCTGTATACCAGGACTGCTCTTTAAAGAGATCCTCTCAAGATGACTTCATCAACACCTAAACAGCACAAGCCCCCTTTCCACCACACACTGTTCCTCACCCAGGGCCTCTGGCCTCCTAGTGGAGATCCGCAGGCTCTCAGCAGGGATGGGGACAAGCTGCAGCAGTGTTCCAGCCAGCTGCTTCCCAAGGTGGCCACCTCCAATGATGCCCACCTTTAACTCCGTATTGTCAGGAGTGGCTAAATGAAGTGATCCAACTGAGAGATAGCTGGAACTTTGATTCTCATGTAATGATTCTCTGGAGAGAACAGACACATACATAAATACATGTACACATTATAGCTCTTCTTAACTGTCAGCATCTGGCATTTTCTGCTTTAACTTTCTCACGTGGAAGCCTGGTGACACCTAAAATACTTCAGAGAGGATGCATTTGAACTGCATGCCATTTATCCAGCCTTCCTAGGGAATGAAATGTTCTTCCTGAGTGAATTTTCCGAAAACAAAAGGATAACCCTTTTCAAGGGACCAAAATTTGTTTAAAACATTTAAAAAAATTTTTTTAAGGTTTTTTTTTTTTTTGTAGACAGAGTCTCCCTGTGTTGCCCTGGGTAGAGTGCAATGGTGTGATCATAGCTCACTGCAACCTCAAACTCCTGGGCTCAATTGATCCTCCTGCCTCAGCCTCCTGAGTATCTGGGACTACAGGCCCATGCCATCACACAGGCTAATGTTTTTCTATTTTCAGCAGAGACAGAGTCTTCCTCTTATTGGCTGGTCTTGAACCCCTGACATCAAGCAATCCTCCCACCTTCACCAACCAGAGTGCTAGGATTACAGGTGTGAGCCACCGCACCCGGCCAACATTTTAAAATTTTCATTACATGTATTATGCATTTCCCTGCCTTCTTAAACACAAGGTCTGAATATTTAATCATTTTGTTGACTCAGAACCATCATTTATGAACAGCCACTCTTACACATTATACTGTAATGTATAATACGTTGTGAGCCAGTTCCCTCATTTTTTGTTTTCTGTGCAGACAGCTATTAATTTTTTCTTATGGTAAAAAAACATAATATAAAATTTACCATCTAAAACATTTTTAAGTGTACGGTACAGCAGGGTTAACTATATGCACATTGTTGTGCAATAGATCTCTAAAACCATTTCATCTTGCAAAAATGAAACTCTGTACCCATTGAACAATTCCTCTTTTCCCTCGCACCCAGCCCCTGGCAACTATCATTCTCCTTTCCATTTGGCTACATTAGATACCTTATATGAGTGGAATCATGCAGTATTTGTCTTTTTGTGACAACTACATAAATGCTTATTCACTTAGCATAATGTTCTTAAGCTTTATCCATATGAATTTTTGGATTTTTTAAAATTTCTACAAAAAACACTATTGGGATTTTGATAAGGATTGCATTGAATCTGTAGATCACTTTGGGTAGAATGGACATTTTAACACAATTAAGTCTTCTAATCCATGAACATGGAATGTCTTTCCGTTTATTTGTATTTTCCTTAATTCTTTCAGCAATGTTTTGTAGTTTTTAGTGTACAAGTGTTTCATCCCCTTGGTTAAGTTTATTACTATTTTATTCTGTCATAAATAGGATTGTTTCCTCAATTTCCTTTTTAGATTGTTCATTGATCGTGTACAGAAATGCAACTAATTTTTGTATGTTGATTTTGTATCCTGCAACTTTGCTGAATTCGTTACTAGTTCTAACAGTTTTTGTGGAATTGTTAGGGATTTCTACGTACATGATGTCATCTGTGAACAGAGATCACTCTATTTTTTCCTTTCCAATTTAGATGTCTTTTATTGCTTTTTCTTACCTAACTGGTCTGGTTAGGACTTCTAGTACTATCGTGAATACAAATGGTGTAAGTGGGCATCCTTGCCTTGTTTCTGACCTTAGAGGAAAAGTTTTCAGTTTTTCACCATTGAGTAAGATGTTAGCTGTGGGCTTTTCATATAGGACCATTGTTATGTTGAGGCAATTTCCCTCTATTCCTAGTTTATTGAGTGTTTTTATCATGAAATGTTGTTGAATTTTGTCAAATTCTTTTTCTGCATCAATTGAAATGATCATGTGATTTCTGTCTTTCATTCTAGTAATACAGTATATTATATCGATTTTGTATTTGAATCATCCTTGCATTCCAGAAATAAATCCCACTTGGTCATAATCCTTTTAGTGTAAATAATCCTTTTAGTGTGCTGTTGAATTCAATTTGCTAGTATTTTGTTGAGGATTTTTGCATCACGAGTATTGTTCTATAGTTTTCTTGTTGTATCTTTGTCTAGGTAAGGGTTTGTCAATTTTGTTGATCTTTTCAAAACATCAACTCTTAGTTTTGATTTTTTTCTATTGGTTTTATATTCTCTGGTTTGTTTATGTCTGCTCTATTTACTTCCTTTTGCTTACTTTGGGTGTAGTTTGTCCTTCTTTCTCTAGTTCCTTGAAGTATAAAGTTAGGTTATTCATTTGAGATCTTTATTTTATTTTAAAGTAGGCATTTACCCCTATAAACTATGCTCTTAGTACTGCTTTTGTTGCATCCCGTAAGTTTTGGTATATTGTATTTTCATCTGTCTCAAGATATTTTAAATTTTTTCTTGTGATTTCTTCTTTGATCCATTGGCTGTTCAAGAATGTGTTAATTTCCACATATTTGTGAATTTTCCAATTTTCTTTTTGCTATCCATTTCTAGTTTCATTTCACTGTAGTTGAAAAAAGATAATTGGTATGATTTGAATCTTCTTAAATTTGTTAAGACTTGTTTTGTGGCCTAACATGATCTATCCTAGAGAATGTTCCATGATCACTTGAAAAGAATGTATATTCTGCTTCTGTTGGGTGGAGTGTTCTGGATTTGTCTGTTAGGTCCCAACTGGTCTATTGTGTTGTTCAAGTCCTCTGTTTCTTTATTGACCTTCTGTGTGATTGTTCTATTTATTATTGAAAGTGGGATAATAAAATCTACTATTATTGTGTACTTTCAACTCTGTAAATATTTGCTTAATATATTTGGCTGCTCTGAGGTTAAGTACATATATAATTGTTATATCTTCCCGGTGAATTGATCTTTTTATCATTATATGATGTCATTCTTTGTCACTTGGGACAGTTTTTGATTTAGTCTATTCTGTCCGATATGAGTATGGCCAACCCTGTTTTCTTTTGGTTATCATTTGCATGGAATATTTTTTTCTATTTTTTTACTTCCAGTCTATGTGTGTCCTTACATCTAAAGTAAGTCACTTGTAGACAGCATATAGGTTGGATCTTGTTTTATTCTTTTTAATCCATTCACCCACTCTGCGTCTTTTGATTGAGGAGTTTAATCCATTTACATTTAAAGTAATTACTAATAGGGAAGGACTTACTATTGCTATTTTGTTAATTGCTTTCTGTATGTCTTGTTGTTATTTTGTTCCCCTTTTGCTGCCTTCCTTTGTTTCATTTGATTTTTTTGTAATGACATGCTTTGATTCCTTTATTTTCTTTTGTGTATCTTTGATTGGTATTTTCTTTGTGGCGACCATAGGAAATTATATAAAAATCTTATAATGACCTATTTTAAACTGATAAGAGCTTAACTCCAATCACATGCAGAAACTCTACTTCTTTATCTTCCCCCACCCCTTTTGGTTATTGATCTCACAAATTATATCTTTTATATTTTGTATCCATTAACATAGTTTTATAGTAATAGTTACTTTTTAAGCTTTTATCTTTTAAATCCTACACCAGAATTAAAAATTATTTATGCACCACCCATTACAATATTACAGTGCTATGTATATGCCTATATATTCATCTTAACCAAAGAGCCTTATATTTTTCTATACTTTTGTGTTGCCGTGTAGCATTTTTTCATTTCAACTTAAGGACTCCCATTAGCATTTTTTATAAGGCAAGTCCAGTGGTGATGAACTCTCTCAGCTTTTGTTTATTTGGGAAGGTCTTGATTTCTCCTTGATTTTTTATTTTTATTAGAGACAAGGTCTTGCTGTTGGCCAGGCTGGAATGCAGTGGCATGGTCATAGCTCACTGCAGCCTAAAACTCCTGGCCTCAAGCATTTCTTTGACTTTTGAAGGACTTCTTTATCAGATAGAGTATTCTTGTGGTTTTTTTCCTTTTAGCACTTATATGAATATATCAAACCACTCCCTTCTGGCCTACCATGTTTCCACTGAGAAAACCACATAATCTTATGGAAACTCCTTTGTGTGTAATAAGTTTCTTTGTTCTTGGTCCTTTCATTATTCTGTCTTTGACTTTTGATGGCTTGATCATAATGCATCTTTGTGTGTTGCTCTTTACGTTCATCCAAGTTAGTGTCCTTTGAGCATCTTGAATTTGGATATTCATTTCCTTCCTCAGATTTGGGAAGTTTGGGGCCATTAGTTCTTCAAATAGGCTCTCTGAACTTTTCTTTCCTTCTCTTCTCCTTCTGAGATTCTCAGAATTGTATATTGGCCCACTGCATGGTGTCTCATAAGTTCCTTAGACGTCCTCACTTTCTTATTCTTTTTATTTTTATTCTGAGACAGAGTCTCACTCTTGTCACCCCAGCTAGAGTGCCGTGTCATCATCATAACTCACTGCAACCTCAAACTCTGGGGCTCAAGTGATTCTATTTTTTGTAGAGATGAGATCTCACTCTTGCTCAGGCTGGTCTCGAACTCCTGACTTCAAGCGATCCTCCCACCTTGGCCTTCCAGAGTGCTAGGATTACAGTGTATGAGCCACTGTGCCTGGTCTTTATTCCTTTTCCTTTTTGCTGACTCAGTAATTTCAAGTGACCCATCTTCCAGTTCACTGATTCTTTCTTTTGCTTGATCAAGTCTGATGTTCAACTGCTCTAATGAATTTTTTTCAATTCAGTTACTGTATTCCTCATCCCCAGAATTTGTTTGGGTTTTTTTAAATAGTTTCTCTTTGTTGATATTCTCCTTTTGTTCACATGTTGTATTCCCGATTTCATTTAGTTGTCTATCTATGTTCTCTTGTAGCTCATGGAACTTAAGATTATTTTGAGTTCTTTATTAGGTAACTCATAGATCTCTGTTTCTTTAGGGTTGTTTTCTGGAGATTTAGTTTGTTCCTGTGATTAGGCCATATTTTGTTGTTTCATCAAATGCCTTATCTTTTGTGGAATTTGGGCATTTGAAAAAAGTTGCCACCTCTCCTGATCTTTACAGACTGGCTTCACACAGGGGAAGACCCTTACCAATAAGCTCAGCTAGAGATTCTGGTGACCTCTCAGATCTTTTCTGAGAATGTCTTTAGGCTTGGGTTTGTAATTCTCCAATTAGAGAGGTTTGCCTGTTTGTTTTGCAGGAGCTCATAATTTCTTGCTCTCTCTGGTGCCTACCTGCATTACTGCAGGTCCTCTATGCTGCAACAAGCTACTGAGCTTTCCTTTGTTCTCATCCAAAATATGTTGGTTCCCTATCAGTGCTCCGAGTCATGTGAGACAGAAGCCAATCCCTCAGGAAGCCCCTGAAAAGCTGGAATATTGGAACATACATTCCACTTTCTTCTTTCCCTCTAAGGGAGAAGCCACAAATTAGGCATTTTCTTCTGATTACATTGAGTCATGCTGACTTGAGGAAAGGGCTATCTCAGGTGAAGTGCAATGTCTTTTCTGACCCCTTTCAATGCAGCTGTTCTTGGCTCTGTACTTGCCTGGGGTACTGTAACTTCTTAGCTGGTTTCTGAAGTTCTTGTAAGAGCTTTCTGGACTACACATTGTTGTTAAGTTAGTGTCTCTGTGGGGTTACAAGATCTGGAGCTTTCTATTCCTCCATCTTGCTGACATCACTCTCAGCTGTCAATTTTCATTCTATTGCACTCCTCTCTACCATATACCTACTCTTTCTAGTTTGCTATTTCAGTTCTGTACAGACCTGGGAAACCAGATAACTTAGTTTTTAAATAATGTCATGATTTATAAAAGTAAATAGTTTATAAAACAATACATACCTGAGAAACTGAGGGATTTGAGACCATTTTTTCTAGAGATTCACTTACTGTTGGTCCTGGATGTGTTTTCTTGGCACAAGATAACAAAGTCAGACCTCTGAATACATAAGGTATTACTTTTGTTGTTATGAGAGAAACATATTTGTTTTGTATTTCTGTAAAAACTAGAGTCTTAAAGCTCTGGATTTTCCATATAAGCATCACATTCTATTTAAGGCTTCTCTCCTAGTTGAAGGAAGAGTACTTTCTCTTAGTGCCTGATTGCTCCAAACATAAAATGCCTCCTGCAAGTTTCGTATGTCCCCCCCCCCCCAATCTTGGGTACAACCAATAGGTTTATGCATCCTTACTGGTAAGCTAATCAGCAAACTCAATGAAGCAGCCTGCCTCCTTGGGTATGTGCTATACCTATAAACACATTCAATTCAGATCTGGTTCCACCATCCAGGAATTAATCTAACTTCAGAGAAAAGTAAACTGAGAGGTAGAGTGAGGATGTGATTGATGCTCCCAGAGTGACCTGAAGTTACAGAATCCAGGAGCCTAATTCTAGTTACCTGGTTCAAATACTCCTATTTAAGTGTCTAAAGCTACATTGTATAAAGATGCCAGAAACCAGGACTGGACTGAGAGTTTCTCTGCAAATATTCCTGGTTTCAAGCAAGTCACCTGGCTATAGGGCCTGCAAAGTGCCAGGTAGCTTTCCTGTGAGGAAGCATTCCATTAGCTCCATCTCAAAAGAAAATACTGACCCCGTTTGCATCCTTCACCAATAGACAAAGAATGGCTAGTAATTAGCAGCTGTGGAAGATAAGCTGGTGGTGATAATGAGTGAATGAATGGATGAATGATCATTTAACCAATCCATCTACTAATTCATGCTTTATTATGTAACCACAGCCAGGAGGCCCTGGTATGGATTTTCCTGGTCCTTTCAGACCAGGAGTGATGGACTCTAGGTTGGAAAAGATAGGAAGACAATCCCCCTACCAAACTTATCCTCCAATACAAAAAATTTAAGTCACTTGAATTCTCAGCGGTGAGATTCCTGTCCATCTTCCTAAACTTGGAGACCTAGCTTACCTCAAATTGCATAATAGTTTGCAGAAGAAGGTTGCGTGGGCACAGGCATTGATCATCAGTCCTCGAAAACGGCCCTGCAAATACAGTAAGATACTGTCTTCCTCTGGAATCCCATACTCAAACTGCAGGGACTCCAGGTCCTCTAGTAGGTCCATTTTCAAGCCACCATCTCCTGCAGTGACAGATACTCATCAATTTGGTTCCCTGTCCTGGAAAAGAGGGGTCTATAAAGGAAGGCATGTGTATGACGGTGTGTGCACCCCATTCACAAGCACTCATGATGGTGAGCTTCAGCAGCTCTTTCCTCCCAGATTCTGAACTCGTTCATTTCTCTGAGTGTGGGTCCTTGACTCCTGGATTCACTGACTGCCTAGGAATCCTGGATGCATGAAAAATCTGACAGAAACCCAAAGTCATGTTTCTCCACATAGGCTACAGGCACTTTTTTCAGCAGAGGAATTTACATTAGCAATAGGTTTCACAGGTGTTCCTGGGCCAGGACCTTCTGCCTTCTATCCCTCCTATGTTTTGGAAGTAGGCCTGAACACCTAGGAACACATTTTGAAGAAATTCTTCCCTTTCACTAAACTCTGTGTTTCCCACAGGATAAAAAAGAGCCCAAACTAAATATCACTGGTCCCCTATGTAGGGCAGGAACATCTAGATTTTACAAAATAAACCCAGAGATACATAAACTCATCTACATACATCTATCACCAAACAGAGAAGATCGGCCCTACTCCTCCATACTTCTGGTCCTGGAGGGTAAGAACCACATTTCTAAGGAGAATTACCCAAGAAATTTGCCATTATGACTCCTTAGCTACCAGATTACTTCAGTCTCTGAGTCTTAAAGGGGAAAGCCCCACTTAGAGGTTTTCCTGATCTGAACATGAGGACACGAGTACCTTGCACTACTTACATGAGTACTACACCAGGGAAGTATGGGACCTTCCCAGCAGAAGATTCTGGATTTCTAGTTTTTTTACAGACTGGAATATCATACAGATCTTAGTAGCACTAATTGAGTTATTTTTCCAACCCATTCTTGTTGTGTTCAAAGAAATCAACAAAATTTTGAGGTGAAATTCACTTAACATAAAATTGGTCATTTTAAGGTGAGTAATTCAGTGGTACATTCACAGTGTTGTACGATCACTACCTCTGTGTAGTTCCAAAACATTTTCATACCCCCCAAAAGAAACCCCACACCTCTTAAGCAGTTACTCCCCATCCCTCCCCACCATCAATCTGCTATCTGTATGGATTTACCTATTCCAGATATTTCATATAAATGGAATCACAAAATATGTGACCTTTGTTGTCTGGTTTCTCTAATCCCTCTTAAAGGAAGGCTGTTATGTCGTATTTCCAATCTCTTTAAAAGCAAAGTTGATGGGGATGGTAGCTCATGCCAGTAATCCCAGCTACTTGGGAAGCTAAGGTGGGAGGACTGCTTGAAGCCAGGAGTTCGAGGCCAGCTGGGCAACACAGCAAGACCCAGTCTCTAAAATAAATAAATAATGAATGAATGGACGCAAAGTCTCCAACACTTGAAGTGAGAAACACGGAAGTTCTCATCAAAACTAAGGAACACCTCCTTCTACCAAAACAGTGGGCCGGTCATCCTAATGTTACAAGTGATGTTTCCTGCTCTGAAGGAAAAAGGAGCTCAAAACCTCCCAGATCAACACAACAAATGCAACACACGTTAGGTTGTATAGACATGAATTCTAGGCCTACCTTTCACTTAGCATTTTCAAAGATGAGGATTCAGTTGCTGTGGCTTTGTAACATGTCAACTTGGCTAGGCTGCACTACATTTTCTAGAATTCCCTTCCCTGTATGTTTCTGGTTAGAGTGGGCCATGGGAGATATTTTTGTGCAAGACTGGGCGAGTAGAAATTAAACAGCAACCAGTTGTGTTTCAGCTTGCAAGGTCGGGACAGGCACTTTTGTAGTTCGCACATGTTGCTGCTTATCTGCTGGGTACCTTGTTGGTGTGGGACAGCAGTTGGGCCTGTAATTACGACACCTTCCCCTGGATCTTCCTTTAGCTGCTTACTCCTAGGCCAGGTGTTTTTTAATCCCGTGACAAAGGTACCAGCTTTTCCTGCAGGATACCCACTTCGTCAAGGTTGGAGGCAGTGAGAACAGACTAGGGTCTTAGTCCATTCTCATGGGTTCTAGCTTGTCCCGGCTCTCCCTCACTTTATATCCATCTTCCCTTCCCCACTGCTGTTCCTACGGATGCAAACTCTATCACCAGATAATGAAGACAGCAACCTTAGAAAGACTATTCTTCCAGCTGCCATACTTCAGTAAAGTCAAATCCCTCTAAAAGATTGCATATATAAATAATGTATATATGCTCCTAGTGGTTCTGCTTCTCTGCATGAACCCTCACCAATACACTAAGGTTACCACTGTTTGAAGAAGAGCCAATAACTGTAGCACAATGTAGCATATTAAACTCCTGTTTCCTCAACAGCAAGAAAGGAACTAAATATGAGGAATTGCAAAGGAGACTGCAACATGGAGGAGCAAAAGATAAGAGTCTGATCCCCTTAAAGCAGGGTTTCTCATCACTGGCATTACTAACATCTTGGGCAGGATAATTCTTTGTTGTGGGGGGCTTTCCTGTGCTTCTAGTGGATAAAGGCAGCATCCTTTACTTCTACCCACTAGATGCTAGCAGCACTCCCAGTGTGGCAATATAAAGCGTCTTCAGACATTGCCAAATATCTCCTGCGGGGCCAAATTTCCTCCAGTTGAGAACCACGTTGCCTTAAAGCATGCAGTATGCCTCTGTATGAACATCTTCTCTCTTCCTTCTACCACATCGCCCGTGCTATGGTCACAAGAGTGTAGAACTCTACAAACTTTTAGATTATCGTGCCCTCATGTTACAGATGAAGGTAATGAGTAGAGGGAGAAAGGGACTCACCCGGTACCGCAGAGCTTGTTAGTGGTAGAGCTGGGAAAGGTAAGTAGGTCTTGTGTCTCCCAGCTCTGTGCTCTTTCTGTTAACCAAATGGCCCTGCTTTGCCATAGCACTATTATTACTCTATCACCTGCTATGTGCTGACTGCAGTCACTGAGGGAGACTTGTAGCGGTCCCAAGATATTGACCAATTATTTCATCATTCTGCACAAAACAATCGGGAGGGGAAGAGAAGGCACCAAGGAAGAAACAGCTTTATTAGGAGTCTAGGCATGTCAGGAAAACCCAGTTCAGTCACAAAGAAGAGAGGCAAATAATGGTACAGGGCAAGAATAGAGCATTATAGAATATCCTCTCAAAAAACAAGTGTGAAAATAAAACCAGCATCTAAATATCCTAACTGAAGTGCTGCTGAGTTTAGCCCAGGTGAGACTTCTGGAAGCTCCTGGTGAAATAATGAGATTTTACATGAAGGGAGAGCTCTCCAGCATTGCTACATCTGAGCTCCATATAAGGTTATGGGTCTGGGGTAGAAGTAGAGGAAAGCTCAGGGGGATGTCTCATCACCCAAACAGGGTCATCTCAGTGTGCAGGTGAGAGAGGGACCCTAAGTTTTTAGACAGAGAGTGAACTGGGGCAGCAGAGGGATACTGGCTGAAGAAACATAACATCTGGGCAATGTCTGTCATGATGTAGCGGATTCTGTGCAGTCTGGTGTGAGTGTGTCTCCAGCAGGTCCTGGGCAACATTGGCACCCCTTCCTGAGGCCCCTGGAAGACAGCCATTTTATTTCTGTTCTGACTTTATTCATAGCAGAACTGCCAAAGTCCAGCACCAAGTCCTGGATCATAATTAGATGAGTGGAATGGACTGGCTATCCTAAGACATCTGTTCCCCATAGTGTAAGAGAGTTCCTTTCTGGAGCAGTGACTTTTCTCAGATCAAGAGAGATCTTACCCAGTATGGGCCCAATCTAGAAATCTCTCCCACCTTCACATGAGCACCAGGTGGAGAGAATCGTTCTCAGGAGTCAAAGCTTTAGATCTTGGCCCTTAGATCCCTTGGACAAAAGATCAGTCTGAAGCTATCTGTGCCCAGGTGCTGGCTTCTGTCAAAACATGCAGACAGGCGCTGCCTGTTGATAATCAGCCCAAGCGATGTGATGCTGATGCTCCCCCAAAGAAGAGCTCTCTACTTTCACAGGCAGGAAAAGAAAAACTGAGGCAGGCTTCAGGGTAGTTAATGCCACTTAATTCTTCCATCGAATTTGCTGTGGAAAGACGAAACAATGAAGGTGTGTGATCAGTTTTCACTTATCCCTACAGCAAGGTAAGAAAGAATGCAATAAAACAAGGGTCACAGCTAGGTGATGTAAGAAAGCAAAAAAGAAGAATCAGATGGGGAGGTGCTGAGAAATTTTTTTAAATTTGTGGAATAGTTGATTTATTCAGAGATGAATTACCTATTCTGTATTTTACAAGCCCAATTTAGGGCATTCATTCTGGTTCTGCCCTCCTTAGAACCCGAATCCCACTAGTTTTAGATGACCCTCGAAGTAGGTTCCAAAATATCTAACAGGGAGCTAAGTTCCATATTAACAAAAAGCTCAGTAATTTCATGCTGTGAGAGATGAACCAGCTGTGCTCCCCAAATAGCTAATGTCTACTTCATCCACTTCTTATTTCCAACAGGTAGGTCACATCCATCCCCAGGAGACCATACAGTCTGGATAATCTGAATCTGCAACAGTTGTTTTTATACTTCTAATAGTCAGTCCCTCCTACCCGTTAGGTTTAACAATTATCAAAGCATTACAGTTAAGTCAACCTGAGGTCCCCAAACCGTTCTATCAGCCTACATCTCAGGAGTATTTTCTGCTGTTCAAAACAGTGCTTATGACCTTTTGGCCCATAGGAGACCCTTATATTCACATGGCTCTGCTAACTGCAATCCTTTCCAGGCCTTGGGAACATACACACAATGCTACTTTGTGAACTGCCTCCTGAGACTGCTGTAAGGGTAAGCTGTAGCTGCTCACCGGACTGCTGAGAAGGGCATCAATCTTCTCTTCCTCCGCCGATCCTTTATCTACCTTACTCCTGTATGCTAGCAACTGTTGACGATCCTTCAGGTCCCGGCAGGTCTATACACCAAAACAAATGAACAATACAAACCCCCAATCAACCTTATATATGAAGGGTTATTTCTTTTTGTCACTATCACTGTGACTCAAGGTTGAAAGAGAGGCCAGAGACTACAGTGGGATGACAGTGGAGTCCAACACCCAAGTAACTTCATGTTGGAAAGAAGTCTACAGAGCTTATGTACGTTGATTCAGTTCCATGAACTGTCCAAGCACAACACATTCATAACAGCACAGAGAAATAAGTCAAAGGGCTGGGAAGGTAATACGGGAGTACTGGTCTCTGAACTAACTTTGCCAGACTATTTTGTCCATTCAGTCAAAACTGATGGAAGCACCTCAGGATCTAGGACAGAGAATATTGTAATCCCCTACCCTCCACTGAGGATCTAACTGAGGGTTCCCATTTCTTGGGGACTCACATCAATGACGACATCATGGCATTTGAACTTAGTGGCTAAGTTCAACTTTGTGTCTGCATCTTCTACCAGATTGACATATTCCTGTAATATCTGTGGAAAGAGGTACTTCTGATTAATGACACCAAGACCCATAAAACTAAAGAGCTCTATAGGTAGGAAAAAAAATGTCCCAAAGAAGGCAAAAGAGTTCAATATCTGATGTCTACAATTCCCATCATCAACCATAGGACTAGCTCTAAAGTGGGAAATGATGTGACACTGGGAGTACTTCCATGTTCCCTTGGTAAGAAGAGAAAAGCACATTTCTCCTTATCCTAGAGCCAGAAACACGTGCTAGCAATGACAGCGCTCTAGATCTGATTCAGTGCTGTGTCTATTGTTTCTTGATGTCCTTTCTCATTGAGTTCTTTTTTTACATCAGTACTCCACATAGGCTAAACACAGTAGACACCCTCAGAGAGGACAGTCTGGGATTACTTCTCCTCCTTCCCCCACCAGACACAGGATCTACCTTTGTTGCCCAGGCTGGAATGCAGTGGCACCAACATAGCTTACTGCAGCCTGCTGGGCTCAAGCAATCCTCCTGTCTCAGTCTCCCAAATAGCTAGGACCACAAGTGCATGCCACCACACCCAGCTAATTTTTTAAAGTTTTTCTATAGAGATGGGGTCTTGCTATGTTGCCCAGGCTAGTCTTGAACTCCTGGCCTCAAATGATCCTTCCTTCTCAGCCTCCCAAAGAGTGGGATTAGTTCTAAAGGGAACAAAACTTCCCTCCTTGCCCTTTTCTATCTTGAGGCATAGTGCAGCCATTGTGCTCCCTTTAGGGGAAATAAAAACAGGTCAGGTCCACCGTCATAGACCAGTAAGAGGCTAAAAGTTAGGTCTCCTAGAGTATCCTGTACCCAACTCAAGTCTTTATGAGCCATTACCTGGACAGGGGCACTGTTCTTATGCAAAATTTCCACAACTCGATGGAAGCCAATGGGTGCTCTCTTCTTGGTATAGCCTAGCCAGTTCTGAAAAAGAAAGACGGGGCAGCAGTAGCTAAGGCCAGGCACACTCCACACACTCTGGGCTAGTCGGTTTTATGGTCAGATCAGAATAATACAGGGGTTGGGGGGTATGGATAGGGGTGAGGTATAGAGAAATGATGAGAGATGAATTTTTCAGAAACGTCAAGGGATTTGAGAGGGTGGAAGAGAGTCGGAGGTATGAAATAAGTTCTTAGATCTATAGGAACTAATACAGGAAAAAAGTCTATGAAATATTAAAAAATGGAGTAAGTAATTTACTTAATATTTGTAGTATAGACTTATCAATGTGGAAAAAATTGTCTTCTAAATCTTTATACATATACATAGATGTTCATTTGTAAATTCATGAGGAAAAGTCTGGAAAGCTACCAATCAAACTTTTTAACAGTGTTTGCCTTGAGGAAGGGAGTGAAATAGGAGCATGTAGACAATGAGAGAGGAACTTCACTCTTTATATACTTTCACATAGTGTTTGATTTTGATATAGGCATGTATCGATGCTTTGGTAATGTAACTAATTAACAAGGGGGAAAACCAGAAAATTTTCAAACTCACAACAGGAAAATAGATACTTAAAATGTAAACCAGTTCATATGAAACCACGAAAGACTCCAAATAACCAAAGCGATCAATGTTAAAGAAAAACAAAGTTGGAGGCATCACACTTCCTCATTTCAAATTATATTACAAAGCTACAGTAATTAAAACAGTATGGTAGTGGCATAAAAACAGACCCATAGACCAGTGGAGCAGTATAGAGAGCCCAGAAATAAACCTAACACTATATAATCAACTAATTTTTGACAAGGGCATCATGAGGACACAATAGGGAAAGGACAGTCTCTTCAATAATTGGTGCTGGGAAAACTAGATTTCCACATGCAAAAGAATGAAATTAGACCTTTATCTCACACTGTACACAAAAATCAACTCAAAATGGACAAAAGACCTAAGTGTAAGAGCTGAAACCATAAAATTCCTAAAAGAAAACACAGGAGTAAAGCTTCTTGACATTGGCCTTGGCAATAATTTTTTGGGTATCACACCAAAAGCTCAGGCTATAAAAGCAAAAATAAATAAATAGGACTGCACTAAACTAAAAAGCTTCTATACAGAAAAGGAAACAATCAAAATGAAAAAACAGCCTATGGATTAGGAGATATTTGCAAACCATATATGTGATAAGGAGTTAATATCTAAAATTTATGAAGAACTCACACAACTCAATGGCAGAAAAATAACCTGATTTAAAAATGGGCAAAGGACCTGAATAGACATTTCTCCAAAGAAGACATAAAAATGGCCAACAGGCATATGAAAAGGTGCTCAACATCACTAATGATCAGGGAAATGCAAATCAAAACCACTATGAGAGTGGTTAGGATGTCTATTATTAATAAGGCAAGTAAGTGATAAGTGTTAGTGAGGGTACAGAGAAAAGGGCACACTTGCACACTGCTGATGGAAATATAGATTGGTGCACCTATTATGAAAACAATATGAAGGTTCCTATAGAATTAAAAATAGAACTACCACATGACCCAGCAACCCTCTTCTGGGTATACACCCAAAGGAAACAGAATCACTACCTCATAAAAACACCTGTATTCCCACATTCATTGCAGCATTATTCACAATAGCCAAGATTTGGAAACAATATCCACTGACAGACAAATGGATAAGAAACTGTGGTGTATGTATATACAATGAAATGTTATTTAGCATTTGAAAAAAAGAGAGCCTGCCGTTTGCAACAACATGGATGAACCTGGAGGACACTGAGCTAAGTGCAATAAGCCAGACACAGGAAGAAAAATGCCGCACGATATCACTTACATGTGGAATCTTAAAAAAAAAACAAAAAGGTGAAAAGAGAACAGAACAGTGAGGGGGGAGTAAATGAGGAGATGTAGTTTAAATGATACAAAATAGCAGATATTCACCATGAGTAAGTCTAGAGATCTAATGTATAACACAAGGAAGGTAGTTAATTAATATTGTACTGTAATCAGGAGTTATGCTAAATGAGTAGATTTTAGCTGCTTTTGCCACATTAAAAATGTAGATAACTAAGTGATAGATTTGTTAATTTGCTTCACTATAGTAATCATTTTACTTTCTATGTGTATCTCATAACATTGTGTTGTATACCTTAAATATATATAATAAAATTTATTTATTTATGTATATTTTTGAGACAGAGTCTCACTCTGCCTCCTCCCCCCCGCCACCTCCCCAGCCCCCTGGCTGGGCTAGAGTGCAGTGGCTCATCATAGCTCACTGCAAACTCAAACTCCTGACCTCAAGTGATCCTCCCGCCTCGGCCTCCCAATAAAATTTATTTTTTTTAAAAAAGACAAAAGATAACAAGTGTTTGTGAGAAAAGAGAACACTTGTACACTGTTGGTAGGAATGTAAACTGATGTAACCATTATGGAAAACAGTATGGAAGTTCCTCAAAAAATTTAAAACAGAACTAACATATGACCCAGCAATTCCTCTTCTGCACACACACCCAAAGGAAATGAAATCACCACCTCATAAAGATATCTGCACTCCCATGTTCCCTGCAGCGTTATTCGCAATAGCCAAGATATGGAAACAATGTAAGTGTCCACTGAAGGAATGGATAAAGAAATTGTGGCACATATATACACAATAGAATATTATTTGGCCTTAAAAAAGAAGGAAGTTCTATCATTTGCGACAACATGAATGAATCTGGAGGACAGTGTGCTAAGTGATATGAGCCAGACACAGAAAGAAAAATACTGTATGATCTCACTTATATGTGGGATCTAAAAAGTAGCTGAATGCACAGAAATAGTTTCCAGGGACAGGACGAATGTAGGACAAAGAGTACAAAGTTGCAGTTGTGTAGAATGAATAAATCTAGAGATCTAATGTACAGCATGAGGACTTTAGCTAATAATATTGTACTATATACTGGAAAATTTGAAAAATGGGTAACTGTGATATGATGGATGCTAATTGGCTTGACTATAGTAATCATTTCACTAAGTAGATGTATAGCATAATATCATGTTGTAAACCTTAAATATATACAATAAAAATTAAACTCTTTTTTTTTTTGGGACACAGCCTCACTCTGTTGCCTGGGCTAGAGTGCCGTGGCTTCAGCCTAGCTCACAGCAACCTCAAACTCCTGGGCTCAGGCGATCCTCCTGCCTCAGCCTCCCAGGTAGCTGGGACTACAGGCATGCACCACCATGCCCAGCTAATTTTTTCTATATATTTTAAGTTGTCCAGCTAACTTCTTTCTAATTTTTAGTAGAGATGGGGTCTCGCTCTTGCTCAGGCTGGTCTCGAACTCCTGAGCTCAAACGATCTGCCTGCCTCAGCCTCCCAGAGTGCTAGGATTACAGGTGTGAGCCACCGCACCTGGCCGAAATTAAATTTTTAAAAAATGTAAACCAGTAGAGACATGACAACCAAATTCAATCAAGGCCCTTGATTGGATCCTGATAGGAAATAAATATTAAAAAACCCAAAAGAGCTATAAAAAACTGATTTAAATATGGAGATATATCTGATAATATTATTGTATTAATGTTAAGCTTCTTGAGAATGATAACAAAATTGTGCTTATGATGGACATAAATGCTTAAGTATTTAAGGGAGAAGTGTCATGATGTCTGTACCTTACTTTCAAATGGTTCAGAAAAAAAAATGCATGTGTATATTAAAAGAGCAAGCCAATATGGCAAAAACGTTAATAAGTTAGTGAAGTGGGTAAAGACTATTAGTGTTCATTATACTTTTTTTTAAAGAAACAAGAGTTTCTTTCTGTTGCCCAGAGTGCAGTGGCATGATCATAGCTAACCATAACCTCCAACTCCTCAACTTAAGAGATCTTCCTGCCTTGGCCTCCCAAGTAGCTGGGATTATATACATGTGCCACCATGCCTGGCTAGTTTCTTCTCGGTTTTCTGTAGAGACACAGTTTCACTGTGTTGCCCAGGCTGGTCTTGAATGTTTGGCCTCAGGTGATACTACTACTGCCTTGGCCTCCCAAAATGCTGCGATTACAGGTATGAGCCACTGTACTCACCCTCCATTATACTATTCTTTCAACTTTTCTTTAGCTTTGAAATTTTAGAAAATAGAAAATTGGAAGAAAAATGTAAATCATTAATTAGAATTTATAACATGATATGATGATGCTTCTTTCTCCCAAGACCTCAGCAGCACAAAGCAGGGCACCTACCTTTGTGGTGAAGAGGGCATCTACATCATTCCAGGCTCGAAGCTTGGCACGAGCAGCCAGGGCTGTCAGTACATACTGTTTGTCTGGGATCTAGAAAGCAGAGACCAGGAGAAATTAAAGGGAAGAGGAAATGCATCGACTGACATACTTGAGAATTTTAGAAAAGATGGGCATAAATATTTCCTGGTATCGATTCTGCCTCTTAAAACATCAATAAATTTCTCAGGTCATCAAGAACCCCTTAATTCCCAAGCCCCAGCACTGCCGCAGGCCATGCATTTAAAGTCTTCTCTCGCTTCCCACAAACGTGCTTTTTTCTACCTTTAACCTTGAACGTCAAAGGACTACTGTACAGGGTTACAAAGCAACATCCACTCAATGTAGTTACCTTGATACCACTTTTACAAAACACTAACCAATTTATATCTACCTTAAATGTCTTCTTCAGGTTGATGGGACTGCTGAATGTCCCCTAGGATGAAAGTGGAGAAGGAACTTTAGTGATACTGACTTTCCCATATACCACCCAATCTCCCATTTCTTTTCAACAACACAGACCTTCTACATCTCACTCTGTAATCATTTAAACACAGAAATTAATTTACGAGAAAAGCTCCATGGGAAATAATCAAGTATCGCAAGCTGGGTTATCAGGAATTGGATCAATAAGTATGGTGCTTTTCCCAATTTTCTGCTGATCCAAATAAGGGGAAAATGTCCACCTATGATCATTAAAGCCAAACTTCTTCAAAAAAAATTTTTAAAGTATCCACGACTACCTAACATGCTGCTGTTCTTCTCTACAGCATGCCAACCCATTTGAAATTACGGACCTCTGAACAGACTGTGAGGGGAACCAGCAGCAGGGACAGACGTGCTATGCTAGCATGCCAGCTCACTGGAAGCCACACAGACCCTTACAAACCTCTCTTCCCCTCTTGGCTCACCCTTGCTGAAGTGAAGCTTCCAGGTGGATTTCTGAGAATTACATGTACCCATTATTAATAGAATATATCATAGTACTGGATTTGAACTATGTTCTTCGTGTGTGATGACAACCTGTAGGGTCCTTTCACATTTTGCCTGTACCTCGGCCTCTGTGTAGTGATAGAAGCAGGAGTAGAAAAGCGTCGTCACCAGTGGCATGTTGAGGATTGAAGCTTTGCGTGGGTGCTTTCGGAAGATCTCAGTCTGTCCTGCTGATTCTAGATGTCGATCATTTGCCTGTGGTAGAGTGAGCCAAGCAAAATAAAAGAACAATGTCCACGGAGTAGAGGTAGGAGAAAAACCTTTAATACTACAGTAAGTGTATTTCCCACACTAGGAATGATGCAAAGAAGAGAAAAAGAAAGAAATTGCGTAGGATACCCCATGGGAGTTTAAAATCCAGAAAATGATCACAAATCCAGGTTAGCTGGAGAAAGACTGGAGAAGCAATGGCATGGGAGATTTGGGATAAAGAAGAAACATTAATACTTCCAGGCTAACAGCAGGTAAGAAGAAAAAGAATGCCCAAGAACAGCATTCCCCTTTTTGGCACCAGGGACCGGTTTCATGGAAGACAATTTTACCATGGACAGGGGCTGGGGGTGGGGGGCCTATTTTCCTAACAGGCCACAGCCCAGGGGTTGAGGACCACAGTCCAAGAACAATGCAGGAAGCGGGTTATTGTGTAGAGGGAGAAAATGAAGGGCTTTTAGAAACTGTAACAGGAAATGACATAAATGTCCAAGGCATACAGGTCTCCTAGATGCTGAATGGCACTGAGCCTGGGCACTGGAGCAGAAAATGCAGAGATGAGGAGTCTAACCTCAATAATGATCTGACGTTCCAGGAGCGTGTAATGGTCTTGTATGTGTGCAGAATCGTCTGCTGAAAATGGTAAACTGGTAGAGGGCCAGAAGGTTAGTACCTCTTTCTCTACTCAAAAAAGGAAACAGACCTAACTAAACCAAATCACCAGTGTAAGGATAAGAGGCTCATGGTGCCTCACAAGTCAGATCTCAATTTACCTCTAGAGTATCACTTAAAGGCAGAGAAGGAGCAAAGAAAATAGAGGAGGCCTTTGGCTTAGATTTTATATTTAAGGTTTTCCAATTCAAGAGAGAACCTGAAAGTCCACAAAATACATATAGCCATTAATGATTATGATGAGGAATGAATTAGAATCTTCTCATTTGGGGAGATGGAATGTTTGGTGAATGGGTCGAGAAGCTAGTGAGTGAGCCTAGCCAACTGCCCATCCATATCCTAGCGAAGCTCTGTGGTTTGTATTGTTGCTTAACTCTATTTAAGGACACTTAAATTTGTTAGCCATTTTTTATTACGGAGTAATAAAGGCAAATTAAATTACATGGCATGCTGGTACATTTATAGATTGGTAAAGATCTCTACAAATGTCAAGGGCCCCATCTTCAACACCGTATTACGTTATTACACATGAAGATGTTGAGAGACAGTGTCTTTACCTAACAGTCATATGGCAAGTCAATGGGTAAGGCCAGCATTATTTTTTTTAAAGACAAGGTTTTGCTCTGCTACCCAGGCTGGAGTACAGTGGTGCAATGATAGCTCACAGCAACCCCAAACTCCTAGGCTCAAGCAATCCTCCTGCCTCAGTCTCCCAAGTGGCTAGGAATATGTGCATGCCACCACACTTGGCTAATTTTTTTGTTTTTTGCAGAGACAGCATCTTGCTATGTTGCCCATGCTGGTCTCAAACACCTGGCCTCAAGAGATTCTTCCACATCGGCCTCCCAAAGTGCCAGGATTACAGGCGTGAGCCACGGCATCCAGCTTAGATGCCAGATTTTAAACTCCCAATTCATAGATCTACCCTTTAGAAAGTGCTGCTTTATTCCCCTACTACGTTCACTCCAGGAAGAATTATGAAATTCAATTACACTATCCCAGATAAGTCTGAGGCACAATGAATTTTTAGAAAGATAAAAGGAGTCAGCAACAGGTTCTAGTTAATTCACTATTCTAACCTTTCTCTTTGATTTCCAGAGGCCATAAAACATAGTTCAGTATCTGATAACATTAAAATTAAGGATTTCACTGATATAAACAAATTTCTAAACATGAAGCCTAGAAATCATGTCACATGAAGAATGGCCGAAACAAGTATGAACATTGAACCTGGAGAAGCAAGAACTACTGGGTACGTCGTATACCTGTCCTGAAAGATACTTCCTAATGCTGAAGCACTTTCCAATAATGAAGGTTGTCCAATAATAAAATGAGCTACTTTTAAGAGCAATGAGCACTCCATCACAGGAATAATAATATGTGGGGCTGTTTTATTTTGTTTTTTAAAGAGACAAGGTCTCACTATGTTGCCTAGACTGGACTGAAGTGGCTATTTATGGGTGTGATCACAGCACACTACAGACTTGAACTCCTGGACTCAAGGAATCCTCCCATCTCAGCTTCCCAAGTAGCTGGGACTTCAGGGGCATGCCACCAAATGAAGGGCTGGTTTTCACAAGGATTTAAATTGGATGAAAGCCTGCACTGGATTGGTCATTCCTGGACTTTAAGGTGTCAAGGATCAGTAACATTAAAAATACATAAGGGGCCAGGCATGGTGGATCACGCCTGTAGTCCTACCAATTTGGGAGGCTGAGGTGGGAGGATTGCTTGAAGTCAGGAGTTCAAGACCAGCCTGAGCAACATAGTGAGAACCCATCTCTACAAAATATATATTAAAAAAAATTCACCGGTATGGTGGCACCCACCTGTAGAGGCAGGGGATCGCTTGAGCCCAGGAGTTTGAGGTTGCAGTAAGCTATGATGACGCCACTGCACTCTAGCCCGGGCAACAGAGCGAGACCCTGTCTCAAAAAAACAAACAAACAAACAAAAACCACACATAAGGCCCATAAAGTGTTGCCAACTTTCATTACTTAAGGTCATTAAAAGAATTACAACCCATTTTACTACTAAAAAAGAGGGGAGAGGTGGAGACAAAATCCTAGAAGGACAGTCTTTCAAATTAAATAAATTTAACTTTAGAAACAAACTATCTATATTGTCTTCATTATTCTCAGTTTACCACCAGTCAGTAAAAACTCGGTCGAGGACTAGTGTTTGGGAACCACAGAATGAGATGATCTTTAATGATGCTTGTACGAGTCATTGTTACCCTTCCTCTTCCTAGCTATCCATTCCGCCCCCTTTTATTTTCTTCATTCCTTCTGTATGAAGATATTTATACTTAAAACCATTTGTCCCCCATACTTACCCAATGCAGGTCTTAAGGAATTCCTTTCGTTTCTCCGGGTCCTGAATGTTCAAATGCTCTCGATAATGAGATAGCTACAAAAAACAAAGAAAGGCTCTGAGCTATTTTGTCTCCTTAGAAGAGGAAGGTAGCTGAATAAGTGAACTTTTCATGCTTAAAAAAAAAAACTCAAATTCTTCATTCTCAGAGATTCCTTCTGAGTGTGGATGGTTATGAGTGTATTGCAGGGTGGGGAGGAACAAAGAGCGATCCAAAATCATTAGTAGGTTTATCTATCTATTTATTTATTAGAGGAAAGGTCTCACTCTGTTGCCCAGGCTGGAGTGCAGTAGCACAACCATAGCTACGGTAACCTCGAACTCCTGGGCTCAGCTGATCCTCCTGCCTCAGTCTCCTGAGTAGCTAGGACTACAGGTATGTGCCACCATGCTCGGCTCATTTTTTTATTTTTTGGTATAGGGCCTCGCTATATTGTCCAGGCTGATCTTAAACTCCTGACCTCAAGTGATCCTCCCGCCTCTGCCTCCCAAAGTGCTAAGACGGGCATAAGACACTGTGCCCAGCCCATCAGTAGGTTTATCTGTAACTGTACTGTCCAATTATGGTAGCCACTAGCCATATTTGGTAAATTAATTAAATTAAAATTTCAAGTCTTTAGTTTCACTAGCTACTTTTTCTTCTTCTTTTTTGTTTTTTCTTTTAAAGAGATGGGGTCTTGCTCCGTTACATGATCAATGGTAGATGGGATCTTGCTCTGTTACACCATCAGTGGTAGTGTGATGACATAAATATCAATGATATGAATAGGGCATGTCATTCACGTTTATAGCTAAATATTCACTTTAAGGTAACATAGGTTCTACATGTAGCTCTGAAAAAAACCTTACATGTACTTTCTATTTTGAAAGGCTTGAAATAAAAAAACACTGAAGTATAAATATTTACTTGTTATTACAAGAGTTAAATGATACAATAATGAGTTATCATTGTGAAAGTTGTGATTTTTAAATACAATTATTATTATTTTTTTTTTAGAGACGGACTCCCGCCCTGTCACCCAGGCTGTGGTGCAATGGCCTGATCATAGCTCACTGCAGCCTCAAACTCCTGGGCTCCAGTGATCTTCCTGCCTCAGCCTCCTGAGAAGCTGGGACTACAGGCCCACACCACCATGCCCAGCCAATTTTTCATTTTTTTGGTAGAGACAGGATCTCACTATGTTGCCCAGACGATTCTGGAACTCTTGTTCTCAAGTAATCCTCCTGCCTTGGCCTCCAAAAGTGCTGGGATTACAGGCGAGAGACACCACACCCAACCCTTTATATACAATTATTAAAAACTTTCCAAAAAGAAAGAAACAGATTGACAGTTAATATGAATATTAAGAGAATGAAATGGCTTTAGGATGAACTTATATCCATTTAGTGCCAACAGATGTATATAGAAATGTAAATGATAATATAAGACGATCACAGAAATTACATTATATCATCTAATCTTTGTAAAATATTTGGTATAAAATAACTGGTATATAACCATTCCTAATATTAAAATATGCAAACTTTAAGAGCTATAGTTTATTTTTTGTTATTCAATTCCATTTTAGTCTTAAGTCTTTAAAGTCCTACTTGGGAAATTTTCGTATTCTATGAGGATAAAATGAAAGTAGATTATTAGCTTTGCCACTTCCAAAGTTTACAAGGTTGAAAAACTCCAAATTTATGTATAACATGCACGATAAATTATCTTCAAACATAATGAGTATGAAGAAAATAAAGTTTTAGATAAAAATGAGTTACTCAAAATACATTTATTTTCACTAATCAAATCCAAAACAGCCTTTACAAGAATGCTGTATGAAGAAAATTCCTTATAGCTTTCAAGCTATGGAGATTAAAAATATAAACAAAAAGCTTTTCAAAATGATTTTTACAGATTGCCAATCATTTTCAATTGATGAGAATAAATGATTTTTCAGATTTTCCCAGGCCTTGAATATTAAGTACAAGTTCCTTTTAGAAAACATGTTGCTGACATTTTCCTGAATTATATTTCACTCTGCAAAGGTTAACAATATTATTAAATATGCCAGCTGAATGTGTGCATTGATATTATCACAAATGTTCTGTACAGTGACTAAAGGAATAATCCTGTCATCGACAGTGCTGAAAAATTCTTATTCGTGCACTATGTGAAATTTTTAAAAAATAGATCACTACAGTTTTAATAATACAATTAAGCTTTTGGTAAAATTTCAGATTTATTCTTATATTCTAGAAGTTGATTCTATGATTGTAAAAATCTGCCAAAAATCAATTTTAACACTTGGCTATTGAACTCTCAGCCAAAATGTGTATTAGATATACCACCAACCTGACCTATCTTCCTTCTTGACCTATATCTGGTTTTTTATCCTCTTAGCTTTCAATATTTTCTTGAGTTGGAAGCCAAAACCCAAAAACTCCTATAAACCAGGACTTGAAAACAACTAAAAAACATGTTACAAACTGATCAGGCCAGTTTTCACTCATTTAGTTTTTAAAAAACTTATCCGTAAGCCCAACTGAAAGAGCATATAAAAAGAAACAATACATCTTTTGGATAAGTTTTCAGGTTTTCCCGATGCCTCTCTCTTCCGTATATGATCAATATCCAAGGAAATAGTTCAATCAGTCTCGGATCTTGGAGGCTGGGTTTTGGCTTAGATTTCTGTTAAATAGGTCCCCAACTGAAACGAAGGCCACACTTACCGCAAGCTCTTCTGTTCTATCTAGGAACCTGGGGAGAAGCAGAAGGGAGCAGGGCATTTTTATCTATTATGTGTGGCAGTATAACCTCACGAAATAGGGTGATTGCTCTAGGAGAAACAATTCAAACTCATTTCCCTCTATACACAAGATAAATGGTGGGTGAGATATCACTGTTCTACTGTTCTTTCCAGCTGAATGAAAAGCAAAGAAGGCACTGCAGGACACTAATAACTTTGTAATGTTAACGGGTCTGACAGAAGGGACTCAGAGACTCCACAAAACCTACTCTAGCCCACAGAAACATTATTTTTATTTTTTAAAGATTAAAGCACTCTTCTCTGTCAATACAATCTTCCAGAGGTCCAACCTTTTTCCTGACATTGAAGAAAGGACATAACATACATAACATTTCAATCCAAGACTGGGAAATAGTCCCCCCTGGTTGGAATGAGATAGGGAAGGAAAACGTGATAGAAGACCCCCCACCCCCTTCTACCCCCAGCAGATATGCCTGCCTCTCACCTGTCAGAATCCTGCCTAGCCTCACAGGCCCAACTCAAATCCTAATCACTTCCATGAGGCTTTCCTCACGTATCCTGACAGAAAATTAAGTTTTTTTCTCCTCCTCCACTGTATTTCTCACTGGTAACATTTGGGATCAACTAAAAAAGGTACTTTTATTTTAGATCTTTTATAAGAAAATGCCTAACAAGTTGACTAATACCACAGACTAGGCATTATGCTAAGTGCAATGCCCTCTTTCCATCTTCTTAATGACCCTGTGGGATGGGTATCATCATCTCCATTTTACAGATGTGGGAACTGATGAAGAGGTTTGGTAACTTGCTCAAGGTCACTCCATGAACTAAGTGGTAGAGCCAGTCAGTATGCAACCCAAGTGTGTTTGACTCTAGAGCCTGGTTTTTAACTACCCTGCTAAGCTGTCACCTTATGATAGGTTGTGATGTATTGTTAGTTATCTTAACATCTTATCTTGTAAGTGTTTCCAGAAAAAGGACAAGTGTCTTCTATCCCTTTGTATTCCCCACGGTGCTTTGAAGGAAGTACTTAAACTTGATAGACCAGACAATCAGTTCTTACCTGAAGAGGTCTAAAAGCAGCTTTTGATCCCCTATTTCCTTAAGGAAGTGAATAAGATGTCTCAGGGCAACCTGTCGCACCTCCAGCTCTCGGAAGAGGATCTCTGGCAGGCAGGAATTAGGTTGAGAAAGAATGAAGCCTATCAGTCAAGTGTGAAACTGGTTTTCCTTCTTACACATTGCAAACGTTCTCTCATCAAAGTCTAGTAGAATCTAAGAATGCTTTACCCCTATGTTTCAATCCACCATCAACACACTCTATGGTCCAGGGCAACTCATAGCCACCGAGTCAGCTTTTTAGTTCTCACCAAACCAAACGGTAGGCACTTAGCATGGACTCTGAATTCCTCAAACCAACAGAGTCATCTGTCTGTCCAATGAATAGAGGGGACTCTGTAGTTATTATAATCATCACCCTAAATGATGTGGTGTCTACTGTGACATCTCAGGCCACCCCAGCTGTCTCTGAAATAGACTTGACACTGGTGAATTCTGGCATGAAAGCCACATGCCATTCTCCCCTCAAATGTGGCAGACACCTTGCTGACCGAAGATTTCTCTCAAACCATGCTCACCTTTGCACAGCGTCCTCTTCAGGAAAATCAGAACCTATAGGAAAAGAGAACAAAGAATGTGCAACCTTTCAAACACAAAGCCCTGCCCCAAGCACCTGATGTCTAGGAAGGAGGCCAGCAACTCATTAGGAATCTTTACACATACAGACAACAGATCTCTCTCTGTGATGAAAGGAGAGATAACAGACATCTGGAACTAAGCTATGTCTTAGGAGTCCACATGCTTGTGCCCACACCGGCTGAGAGACACTTCCCTCTGAGAGAGAGTGCTCTCACATCTCTCCTCCCTCAGATTGGATTTTCAGAAACTAATGAAAACAATAATTAAACAAACAACAACAAAACCTGTAACTCACTGCAGTAATGACGTTTCCATCATGCATGCTTACTGCCTCTTCTAGGAGTTGCAGCTTGTCCTGTAAGGAGCGGAATCTTTCTAGCGAGCAGACCTGGCAGAATGATAACATAGTTAGTGTGTGAGGAAGAAGACAATTTTCTATGTTTCTTTGTCACTGGTTACTGAAGAATGGGCAAGAATGAAGGAAAATGTTCCCAAGGAGAACCTCTGTATTTTTACAATATGGTCCCCAGTACTCTATGAGACAGCAGGTTTCCACCACACTCTATTTCAGCCTGATGCCTTATAGGATGCTAATGTTCTGAAGTTTTGACAAAGTCAACAGAGAGATCAGGTGTTCTTTTTTTTAGGTATAATTTATATACAATAAAATCTACCCTATTTAAGTGCATAGTTCAGTGAGTGTTTTGAGTTTTTGTTTTTTTTTTGAGACAGGGTCTCACTCTGTCGCCCAGGCTGGAGTGCAGCAGCACGATCACAGCTCACTGCAACCTCGAACTCCCAGGTTCAAGTGATCCTTTTGCCTCAGCCTCTTGAGTAACTAGGACTATGGGCACACACCACTATACCTGATTAATTTTTTTATTTTTTGTAGAGACAAGGTCTTGCTATGCTGCCCAGGCTTGTCTCAAACTCCTGGCCTCAAGCATTCCCCCTGCCTCAGCCTCCCAAAGGGCTAGGATTACCGGCATGAGCCACCATGCCCAGCCTAGTTCAGTGAGTTCTGACAAGTATATACATCCATGTAACCACTACCACAACGAACACACAGAACATTTCCATCACCCCAAAATCAATGCCCTGTCTACTGTGACATTAATGCCCTCCCTCCATCATCATTTCTTGGCAACCACTCATCTGTTTTCAGACACTATAATTTTGCCTTTTCTAGAATTTTATAAAAATGAGGTCATATAATATGTACTCTTCTGTAACTGGATTCTTTCACTCAACGTCATGTTTCTGAGATGAAATCATGTGTTGCAATGACTATTAGTTTGTTTCTATTTATTGCCAAGTTGTTTTCCATTTTATGGATACACTGCAGTTTATCCCTTTACCTGCTGATAGACACTGGGTGGTTTTCACTTTTGGGGCTTTTATGAATAAACTTGCTATGAACATCTGTATACAACTCTTTGTATGGACATATGTTTTAATTCATCTTGGATTGTAAATATCTAGGAGTGAAATTGCTGGGTTATACAATAAGTATATGTTTAACTTTGTAAGAAACTGCCAGATTATGTCCCAAAGTAGTTTAACCATTTTACATTCCCACCAGCAGTGAATGAGAGTGCATTTCTTCCACATCCTTCCAACACTTGGTACGATCAGTCTTTTTAAATTCAGCCATTCTAGTGACTGTATACTAGTATCTCATGGTTTTAATTCACATTTTCTTGATAACTATAACATTAAGTATCTTTTCAAGTGCTTATTGCCCATTCATATATATTCTTTTGTGATATGTCTGATCAAATGTTGTGCCTGTATTTTATTAGATTATCTATCTACTTATCACTGAGCTATAAGAGTTCTATATATATTCTGGATAAAAGTCCTTTATAATATATGTGTTTTACAACTATCTTCTCCAAGCTATGGTAGTATTTTCATGGTTTTAACAGTGCTTTTAAAGAATAAAACCTTTTAATTTTGATGAAGTCCATTTCATCAATTTTTTATTTTAAAGTTCATGCTTTTTGTCTTCTAGGTAATAAATCTTTGCCTAAATCAAGATCACAAAGATTTTCACCTATATTTTCTTCTACAAGTTTTAGGTTTAGCACTTATTTACATTTAGGTCTATGATCCATTACTTATTACGATCATTTTCAATTCTCCCAAAATTGTTCTATACATTCAATGTAATCCCAATCAAAATCTCAGCAGCTCTATTGTAGACACTAAAAAGCTAATACTAAAATCTATATGGAAATATAAAGGATCTAGAAGAGCCAAAACAATTTTGGAAGAACAAAGTTGAAGGTTGAAAGCTTCAACAAAGTTGAAGTTACCTGATTTCAAGATTTGCTATAAAGCTACAATAACCAAGACTACGGTATTGGCATAAGGATAGACAAAGATTTCTATCAGTGAACTAGAATAGAGAGTCCAGAAATAGACCTACACATATATGGTCACTTGATTTTCAACAAAGGCACCAGATAATCCAATGGGGAAAGGATAATCTTTTCGATAAGTAGTGCTGGAACAAATGGATATCCACATGGGAAACCCTTACATCACACCACAGACAAAATTAACTCACAATGAATCATAATATAAAAGATATAATCCTAAAACAAAATTTTCAGACATAATTTTTAGGATTTTATATCCTAAACATTAAAAAGATTACTCTCACTTGTAAATATACTTTCCCTCTTATGCATCATTACATCATGCCCACTACCCCATCAAAGCAACACTAAACCCTGGGGAACTAGGAAATTCTGCAGCTGACTTTTAGCCTCAGTGGATGTATTTTCCTCCTGAAAATCACTTCATTTAACAAATCAGAACTGAAGAGAGAAGTCAAGAAATCCTTTCTAGCTGGGCACAGTGGCTCACACCTGTAACCCTAGCACTTTGGAAGGCTGAAAAAGGAGGATCACTTAAGGCCAGGAATTTCAGACCAGCCTGAGCAACATGGTGAGACCCTGTCTCTATAAAAAAACAGAAAAATTAGCTGGGCATGGTGGCGCACACTGCAGGCCTAGCTTCTCAGGAGACTGAGGCAGGAGGATCGCTTGAGCCAGGGAGTTCAAGGTTGCAGTAAGCTATGATGATGCCAGTAAACCTGTCTCATTTAAAAAAAAAAAAAAAAAAGAATTCTTTCTGTAGGAACAAGCTTCCCAATTTCCCAAAGAATCCCACAAAAGTCTCTCTCCAGCGGCCTTACCTTGCCCTTCCGCAGGCGTCGCACTGTATCACTGGGGCTCCAGTCATTGCTGTAATCCTAGAATATCAGCAACACATGAAACTCAGGAAGTTAAGGGATCAGAATTATCAGTGTACTAGCTCCTCACCTCAAATTCAATGCCCTTAGTCTTTAAGGGGGAAATATTTTGTGGGAGGAAATGGAGAAAAAAATGAAGAACTGAAATGGCCTTGTTTTGAGTTTCTGAAGAACTATGGCAGGGACAATACATACAGGAAGAGATCAATCAAAGAGTGATGAACCAATTGACAAAATCAGTAGCCCCATGCCTAACTGGTTCACAATTCAACCATTTTAGTATCCTAATAATTAATGCCTTTGGCCAACAGAAGGAAAAAGAGACAGACATTTAAGACATGTTCCTTTTTCAACCTTAGGATATGGTTTCTTCCTTATGAATCAATTTGCTCTTTTATATGCTTCATGAGAATATGAGCTCCACCAAGCTTCCAGACTGCAGTGATAGTCACTCAGTTTCAAAATACAGCCCTCAAAAGGCTGTATTTTGAGTAAATTTTGGGTATTTTGTATAATGGGTAAGCAAAGTATGGTAGGACTGAGTACTCCAGGCAAGCCCTAATGTTCAGAAACCCAGTTTTCTTACCTATAAAAGGGGGTTTTAAAAATACCTTCTCAAAGGGTTGAGAAAAACAAGGTAATATGTCAAGGTATTTTATACTGTCAAGTGTCACACCATTGTATGCTATAACTCACCCTATACTCCCCTTTGGGTCTTCCCAACTCTGGAGCATAGGTTTTGGCAGGTGTGTCTGACAGAGCTGAAAAAGAACATGCAGCTGGTTCAGAATGGCACCATGAGTCCTGTTTCTTGTCATTCCTTTCCCTTCCTCTACTGCTTCCTCCTCACATACCTTTTATTTTACTTTTGGGCCCCCAGAGTATCTTTATGGCCAAAAGCAGATGTCCATTCCTTTCCAAACACAGCATCCCTAGAAGTCACCCTTGCCCCTGTAGCTAGAGTGATTTCACCTCCTCCCTACTATCAGAAAATTTCTCTAATAATGATAGTAGATTCAGAAGAAAGTTTATCTAGTCATCTAATTACCACCTGTTCCCATGACTCCCCAGACTGTGCCCCAGATCAGTAATATATCTCACAGCAATCAAGAGAAGAGGGTCCAATGCCTACCATCAGAAAGGGACTGGAAACTTCCAGGCCTAGTTCTACCTGAAGGTAAAGAACACAAGAGGGAAGAAAGAGGTCAACAGTTCAAGTCAGAGCCATTCGGACTTGGTTAAGGACGCAGTGTACATATAACCTTATTAAGCAATATGAGAATTTAATGCTTAAAAAGTTTTTATTCAACTTTAGAAATCTAAGGTGCTATTAAAAAGGGCATGGAGAAAATGTAATTATGGTAAAATATACATAAAATTTACCATTCTAACCGTTTTTAAGTGTATAATTCAGTGGCATTAAGAAAATTCACATTGTTGTACAACCGTCACCACTATCCATCTATAGAACTTTTTCATCATCTGAAACTGAGACTCTATATCCATTAAACAATAACTTTCCATTCCCTCATACCCCCAGACCCTGGTAAACACCATTCTATTTTCTGTCTCTATGAATCTGACTATCCAGACCTTGGTAAACGCCATTCTACTTTCTGTCTCTATGAATCTGACTACTCTAGTATTTTATGTAAATGGTGTCATATAATATTTGTCCATTTGTGCCTTTATTTTATTTAGCATAATGTCTTAAAGGTTCATCCATGTTGTGGCATGTATCAGAATAGCAGTCTTTTAAGGCTGAATAACATTCCACCGCATGAATATACCACATTTTGTTTATTAATTCATCCATCCGATGGAAATTTGGGTTGTTGCCATCTTCTGGCTATTATAATAATGTGATATGAACACTGGTGTACAAATATCTGTTAAAGTCCCTGTTTTTTTTTTTTTTTTTTTTTTTTTTGAGACAGAGTCTCACTCTCTTGCCTGGGGCGAGTGCCGTGGCGTCAGCCTAGCTCACAGCAACCTCAAACTCCTGGGCTCAAGCAATCCTACTGTCTCAGCCTCCCGAGTAGCTGGGACTACAGGCATGCACCACCATGCCCGGCTAATTTTTTCTATATATATTTTTAGCT